>CM055829.1:984476-1013958 GCA_029582265.1 Zoroaster sp. YZ-2022
GAATATTCTTGGCTCATATACAAAGTTATGTTTGTGCAACTAGTATTACTTTTAAGCATCTGATAAAACTCCATTATAAAGATCCCATTTTTCAACAGTGCTGATTTTTTACCAAAAAAGTGCCCCTTTCAGGATTTTGATGGATTTGGGGTGGTTAAGGTTAGTTTATTTTGTTGGTCAAGGTTATTTTGTGGTCAAGGTATTAACATGGTAACTATTGAAAAAAAATTGAAATTGTCACTAAAAAGTATGATATTAATTATGTCAACAACAACACTAGTAGGCCTATTAGTAACAGACACGATATTGAAGGACAGACCAGAATGAGATATTAAAAGTCTGACGACATAAGTTAAACTGTCAAGGATAATTTTCATATAGGCCTAAGTCCAACTATTTTACAAAAAATATGTAGTCTGATTAGGTCCAGATATTTTTCAAATTCTTTAAAAAAAAAAATTCCTACATTAGCCTACCTGTGTAAGGCTGTAACGTTAGCCCTCCCTAACGACAACGTTAGACCATTCCTTGCTCGATGCTGAATGGTTAGACATGGACATCGGCAATATCACACTCAACCATACCACTACCATTAACGGAGAGGGAATGGCTCCATAAGTTCCACTGCAGAGCACCATGGTCGACTGCAGCTTGGAGTTTTCTATCGTCGCGCGCCTAGGGTTTCGTAGTCTCTCTCTCTCAAGACCGGAATTGGCACTTTTACTGCACAAAACCCGTCGCTGCGGTGCAAAACAAATATACGCGGCCCGACAGGGAAGCCATTGTTTTTGCTACTGCATGCTGCGCGCGCATGCATGGCGGGTCATGACCTGAGCGGTCTTCGTAAGTATTCTATTCTAATTAGATACTGCATACACACATTATAGGCCGATATGTCTGTGTGTAAGAGAACGTCAAGGCCATTCACGTGGCTGTCCTTCTGAATAGTTGTTCATTTAAACGTCTGTTTTCGACCGGAAGGAGAGGTCAAATTGGGGTCATATCTGTGTAAGAAATGTGACATAGTTCAAGGTCTTTAAGATGATGCAAAGATTGTGAAAATATTTTCTGTGGTTCATGAGATATGATTTTTTTGATTTGTTTTTGAAATTTTCAACTTCCGGTTTCGACCGGAAGGAGAGGTCGAATTGGGGTCACGTTTGTGTACGAAAAATCACATAATTAAAGATCTATATCATGGTGCAAAGACTGTGAAAATATCATTTGTGGTTCATGAGATATGATTTTTTGAAAATATTAACCTTTGATTTAGTGTAATTCGATATCTGATGACCTCACTATGACATCACAACTTAGTGTACAACTACATGTTAAGGTTTAGGCACAACTACATGTTAAGGTCTAAGTATGTGTGAAGTTTTAAGGTTCTGTGAACTCTGCAACTATGTTTTTGTCTGTGGATAATTCTTATTCGGAAGAAGAAAAAGAAGAAGAAAAAAAAAAAACCGAACAATATCAAGAGGTGTTTGGGCACCAACCCAAACACCTAAAAAACCCGAACAATATCAAGAGGTGTTTGGGCACCAACCCAAACACCTAATTACCCGTTCATGATTGGTCTGTGAGTGCAGCTGCATGGAAAATCATGTGGCGTACGGGGTATAACAATTGACCACAGGACCCACGGTCAAATTAGGACCACTTTTTTCAAGCCCTATTGTATCCAAAATACTCACATTTTCAAGGAAGTCAAGGTCATGTCATTGGACCACTTTTACACAGTCGCTCAAACAAATGGACCTCAAATCGTACTTTTCAGACAAATTATTACGGCATACAAATTAAGCTTAATGAGGTCAGCAAATGAATTTGGTCACTATTTAGTGACGTGCATCCATATAACACCAATTGCTACAAGTGTTACAATCATGGCTAGCCAACGCTTCATTTGTTATTCCTTAAGTTATAATACAGTTTTAATACGTAATTAATATAGTCATTTTACATACCTTCGTGTCAATACAGTAATTACATTTCGACTTGCCAGTGCAGTATTTTTAGAGTTTGCGGGGGGGGGGGGGGAGGGGGGGGGACAAACAAACTTTTCGGTGTAATTTACCGACCAAACAAACCCAAATGTATCGGAAAAATTGTGCAATCATTAAAAGGCAATTATATGGAGTGGGATGCATAGCATAAACAAACTAAATGAGAGTGGGCCTACAATTGCCCACTTACCACCAAAAGTTGAACACCTCAGGGAAGGGGAGGGGTAGGCCTGAGAAATAAGGGCGGGGTACACATGAAAATTTTCCCCACCCCTCAATATGAACATTTTAATAATCACTCAAAGGAGGGCATTCAATTCAGAGGAGTGGAGACTACTATTAAACACCGTACGTCACCAACAAATTCGTGAGTTTATCATGACATTTCTGTTCAGACGTCTCCACGCAATTCGTCGCACTGTCTATCAACAATGACAAACCTTTACCCTTGAAGTTGCCGGACTTCATCTTTTCAAACCCGACTTCTCCCATGGACACTTTTATTTTGCGTGCTCAATAATCACATCCCAAACTCCCTATAAATGTTTCTACAAAAAGAATGCCCAAAAGTGCTCACATCATCCCCACAACCCTCATATCAACCCTACATATTTTATTTTACATAATCATATACCTACTTCCTATGTTTACATGCTATCAAAAACCCAATGATCGGGTAACTTTAGCTTGTACACATATAGGCCTACACTCTCAAATGGCTGCAAAGAAAGTAAGCAAGGTTAAATTTTCAAAATGATTTGATGTTTGCAGTTCACCGACGTGTATATATAGGTCACTGTATTGTGCTTTCGAGTGTCTACGGGGGAAAATCTACAATCACCAGTGTTTTTTCTGCACACACTCGAAAACAGTGAGAATACAGTGCTATATACGTTGGTGAAGAGCAAAAATCAAACCTATTGTTCAATATTTCTGACGCAAGAATTCCATCAATAAGGTTTTAATTTTGTTCATTAGAGCTATTGTGTTTTGGTGAACAAGATGATGGAATAAATTTGAAATTGTTAAAACTGAAAGAATGAACAATAAGCCTAATTTTGTATTTTTGCTGAATGTAATGATTGTCAGGTGTAGATACAACCAATGTGTGGCTGACCGGTGCACTAGTTTCGTAGCCTGGAGACAAGGATTTTGTTGGTCTATGGGGGCATGTATCATGCTCATGTTCCTCAAACCATGCTCAAACATCTTTCACCTATTGCTACACCAGTGCCACGCATTGAAATGCACACAAAAGTGTTTTTATTTATTTTTTTTAAATAAAGCCTGGTCATTTATTATTTTTGAAGTTATTTCAAATTAAATTTTCTCAATAGAAATAGGGGGAATTTTCTAATTTTGCTACAAAAGGCATGTGCAATACACTGGCAGTCACCTTGTTGCAGTGCGTGCTGGGTTTATGACAGGGAGAAAAGAATAACGACAGCAATATTTATCCCCAAACGACTTGCAATACATGTTTTCTAGAAGATAAGCAATATTATTTACTAAAGCAACGATGTTCTTATTGCAATCTCGTTTGTACCAAAAGTGGCATAGTCACTTTTTCGGGATGGGTGGAGGTTTTTAATTTATAAATGTGTTGTCCGTGAAAAAAACACACACTTTGACTGAAAGACACAATTTGACATGAGGTCATGACGCCAAGCCCACCCTTGACCACGCTGTTACATGAAATCTCTGGGTGTCGGGTTACCAGTACTAAAAGTAACCGTTGGTGGACCGTAAACTGTAAAATCAGTTATAATTATTATGACTCCAAAATTGTAAATTAACAGCATTTTGCACGTAAATTTACGGGAAACAATACTGTAATTTCTAACCCTTATATATATATGAAAACAAAAAATGAGGATTTAGCCGTGGGAAAATAGCTTATTTTGTTATTTTTTCACTGGTACATCATCTATCCCATCATCCAATGGTTAAGTGTTTTGCTCAATGACACAAACACGAAATTATATTTTAACGGGAAAAGTCTTCAGATGTAACGTGTTTTTTATATTTTTATATTTAAAATAAATTGCCGGGCGGTCACGTTATGTAAATTCGACATAATAATGATTTGTTTTTTTAATATAAAATAACTAATAATGACGGAATAATTTATCAGGATGATTGATAATTGTCCTAATTTTAAACCAACTAAGCTTTTATATAACAATTCATTATTTTGATAATCTGCTATAATGTTGTACCTTCTTCAAAGTGACGTGTAATTTGTAAAACAGTATAAACGTGTATAAGGTATATTATATGCTGATAGATGTTATGTTATACGGCTGTGTGCATTCATTATTACATCAATTAATGTTAGAAAGAAATTGGTCCACACATTTTTGAGAAAAGTGGAAAAATTCCTTTACAATTACCATACTGATAAATGTAAAAATATTCAGAGAATATTGACCTGAAATTTGATTTAGTAAAAATTGTTCTAATTTTACTAAAATGATAGCACCTCAGACCGTGCCCCGTAGGAAGCGACGCGCTGGCACTATGAGATCTGAAAACCTCAACCTTAAATACAAAATATCTCATTAAAGGGAAGGACAACATTGGTAATTATCACATTATCAAATTGGTAGGAATATTAATCATCCTTATAAATTGACAAAAATACCGTCCGGAAACCTTTTGAAAAACATAAAAATATACAAAAACATGTTACAGATTTGGTTGTTTTCGAGCATCTTAATATTGTGATGAAACATTGACAGGTTAGTTTGATTAAAATGATATATCTTGAAAAACTAGAGGGTTGAAATATACGAATGTTTCTAAATACCAATGTTGTATCTTCCCTTTACGGTTAATACTCTACGGTTAACACCTATCAGCTCTGGGCGTCGTTGCGTTCTAAATGATCCATAAATTCTCTTGATCTTCAACCGCCATTCAAATTGTCAACACTTTCAATGTATGCAGAGAGTACGACTATTCAAGACCCCGCTCCCAAGAATGAGTACTTTTCAACATTGTACGGATGAAAATGTAAAAACTGCACATATAAATATACACACTGTTTCCTGCCATGACATCCATGGTGCTGACACAGGAAGCTCCAAATGTAAACAAGTGTGGCATGGTCTAAATCAATCTATACCCATTCATCATCACATTATTTTCGATGTTTCAAACGCAGCTCCAACACTGTTGCAGAAGCTCGTCTATGAGAATGATGAGTTCTCCATCAGTTGTAGAAACAACGAGACCATCGATGTGAAGTGGGCCCTCTACGGTCGTGAAGACGGTTCTTCTCTCTGCGGTGATGAAACTTATTCGCTGCAGAAGGTTCAGGAAGCTTGTCAGGGCAAGGAGCAATGTGCCTTCACTGCCAACAATGGTTACTTTGGTGATCCTTGTAAAAGTATTAATAAGTATCTGAAAGTTACCTATGTCTGTGCGTAAAATAATTAACAAATTATGTCAGTTGTTTGAAGTTATGCTGTTAGTAAAAACAATATATAAATCAAAGACAAAAATAACATTAAACTAGAAGTTAAGCTTTTGATGAAAACGCTGACATGGGTTTCGGGTGTATTGATAATATTGGGCACTGATGTCCCAAGTTCTTTGTTTAGTGTTAAAAAAGTTATGATATATTGAAATAAGCTGAAAATGCGCATTAATTGTAGTCATTGTATACAAAAGTTGCATTGTGTGTTCCTTAGGCGTCCTAGTGGTACTAACTCGTCCAAACGTAATTTTAGGCAAGGGCCCGATCGACAGGACGGGTGGGTAGATGAGACTGTGAGTGGGACAGTAGGTGGCAGGAGACTGATGAGGTGTTTGTTATTGTTCGAAATTGACATTTATTGTTTGCAGATATCTGTACAGATATTACTACAATAGTACAAAATTGCAACGAAGTGTTCGATGAAAACGAACACAGGGGTTTCAGCTACATGTATATTGATAATTATTGGGACACCGAGTTCTTTGTTTAGTATTTGCGATATATTGAATTAAACTTAAAACGCATGAACTGTAATCATTGTACACACACATTTCATTGTTTGTCCCCTAGACATTTGTATGTGGATAAATGCAAAGGATAATGCTCTTCAATTAAATGTGTTCTCAAACGATTCAAACTTACGAAAACAAAGAACATCGTATTGCATAGAATCAACCTAAGTGTACAAACCCTGTAGCTATGTACAAACATTACGTCGTCACGTAATCATACCAACGTGTACAGTCCCTATGGAAATTTCCCTTTCTGCAAAACCACCACCGGACAAGAGTTGAATGACAACAGAACGTGCACTATTTTTTATTGCTATCGTGATAAAGGGTGAGAAAGGATGGTACCACATTCTACCCATAGTTGGTAAATTCAAGCAGTAACATTTCGAAGTTTATATTGACTACATCACAATCTTCACAGATTATACTAAAATGTTAATGAAATAATATTTAATGACGTAATGATGACGTAATTGGTTTTAGAAACTAAGTCACATTATGGACTTTCACATGCATGTTTTGTTTTTATGCAAAAAGGCTAAGTGCTTATATGACAGCTCGTAGGTCGAGTTTTCACAAGGGTCGAGATGTCTTAACCCCCCCCCCCACAGGGTCACAGTATTTGTTTACGTCGACTTGTCCGTTCTCGCCAATCTATACGTCCCGCAGATTATACTAAAATGTTAATAAAATAATATTTACTGACGTAATGATGAGGTAATTGGTTCTACAAACTGAGTCACATTACGAGCTTTCATGCTGCATGTTTTGAATTTACGTGAAAATGCGAAGTATGACTCGTAGGTCGAGTTTTGCGTAGTTCGAGTTGTCACGAGGTTCGAAAGCTGTCGTGGATCCTAGTTGTTCGTTTCGAGTCTTCACAAGGGTCTTACCCCCGCAGCGTCACACTAAACTATCATGATATTTTCTGACGTTATGATGACGTACTTTGTTTTAGACACTAATTCACATCACGGGCTTTCATATGGTGCATGTGTAACCGGAGCTTTTGCACACCCAGGAATAATACACAGAATGCAAGTAAGGATACCGTGGACCAATGAACTTTAATGAAATCACAAATCTAGAGAACTACAACCAAAATGAAAACGTAAACCCGAAACCAAACACACACAAAAAAACCTGTTAAAACAAACAGAAAAATAACAACTTTAAATCAGCACAAAATACGGTTCAGCTCATGTTCTATATCAATCTAATTGAATTATTCAGTTAACCACAAGTTTCTTTAATACAAAATGGTATACATAATAAAAATGAAATGGAAGAATTAAGGCGCAATTAACAATAATTATGATAAACAATAATAGCGCTTTCCGACAAAAACATCATACCAGACCCAACAGCCATTTACATTAAGAGCGATCCCCGATCCCCGATCCCTTTGCAAGAACCCATAAACCAATCAACGGAATAACTAATGGACCATAAACATACCCCAACCAGCGACAATGGGTCTACAGATCACAGACCCACCATTTCGGCACCATGATAAAATCCGGTCTGTGGCTAAAACAACCTTCAGCTGTCATCAGCAGGTGGACGATGGTCTAAAATGAAGTGAATTACAATATGCTAAAACACAACCAAAAACCATGCAATCATGTACAGTACGCTCAAGTTCTGCGGTCACTATCTATGTGCATGTAATGACAAGAAATATGCCAATGTCCATGACGGACTCGCATGCAATGCCTCTACAAAACGGCGGAACTTCCATCGTTCATAACTATAATTTAAAAAAACACATTCGTAAACTACAATCCCCATGGGAAGACCAGATTACTCAAATCGGACTGTACGAATTGACTTCGAATTACAGCCAAAAAGAAATATCTACTCTCCAACCCAAACCAACTTCATCGCAATTCTTTAAAATATCTTAAAAATACATAAAAACACATACTCGATTAATCCATATGCCTCTCCCGTCTTCCGAAAATATCATTTGTTTAAATTCTCCCAACATCCCAACAATTTACTTATTGACATCAACAGCGACAAATTATAAAAGTCTGCCATCACTATACAAAGTGACAAATACTGACGGCCTCCTGTAAAGGATTCATTCCAATACGCCTGTCAGATAACCAATAATCCCAAACAAAGCTAGCCCCTTACGAAATTATTTCGAGTTATGCTTCACTCTGAATGGAAGTTATTTTCTCCATTAATCTTCGCAACCACGTCATCGAGACGTATACCAAGTTATCGTAACTTTTCCCACTGCTAAATTAATGAACTAGCCGGTGCTGTGGTCGACTTGACTTCGATTCCCAAAGCTCACCGAACACTTATAGAATTTGTCTCGACACCAAAAAGAAAATGTTTCTTTACTTAAACTTATCTTTCCCCTACTAAACTCTAAAAATTACCAGTGAAAATATAAAAAAATAAGTAAAAATGTATCATTTACCTGTATCAGACATGTACTGTAATAGTCGAAGAACATCCTGATACAAAGACGAAACTACAATTAAGGCTCACTGGACAGACGTTCGCCTTCGCAACCGCCGTCACCAGCAGCGCGTTGGCAAGTGCCAGCCAGGCTCTAAATCGCCGTACCCGCTGCAACCCCCCAAAAATTGCCACGGGGCTAGACAAGGACGTAGGTGCTATAGCCCGTCGTGGTGGTAAGACCCCCTAGCTTTACTGCATTTTATAACTCTAACTGAACATTCCTAAATGTAACACGAGAAGGCAATAATATCACTACATAACTAATATTAACTACATAACTTATTTGTATACCATGGCACTGTACACTGTACAGGTTTTGCTCCCCCTGCCCAGCCTGCCGTGGGGCATCATGGGATAGGCGTTTCCATGCGAAGCTAGTTCCCAGAGAACTAGACGCAATTTTAAATTAGACGCAGACGTACCATCAGCTGTGGGGAGAACGCACAATTAATGCTAAGGCGAGAGATACAATTCTCTAACACGCCGGGTAAGTCTCCCAGACTGCACTGCTTCTTTTTGAGACCTTACGCATCAGTTTGTGGGACAAAACGTCATGAATGGTCCAAATCCATTGTTCTTAGAGTACTATTCGCCTCATGCACATCGTAGCCCTCTAGCGGTGAAATGTACTTCAGCTGCACTGCTAGCCTGAAATCTGACGTCCGCTTTGAGCTGGAGGCGCGTGAGCTGGAGGAGCGTGAATTAAAAGTTCTTATATATACTCAAACGCAAAAGAAACTTACCACTTGTTTGAAATGTAATAAAATTGTAACAGTTCAAAATAAAACAAACCAACAATTGCTAATTGAAACATTGGCATTTTATTGATGACGTGTCAATTTTTTGACCACGATAAACCATCTCATCAGTACATAACAGCAGAGGGTGCAAAGTCAGTCCCCTTTCAATAGCGTGTGTGGCCACCATTGTTTTGGATACAGGCAGTGCATCGTCGGCGCATACTGCCTACCAGTCTTTGGATGGATTGCTGCTGGATTCTGTCCCACTCAGTCCTCAATGTCTCAAGCAGCTCTGCCCGTGTCCTGGCCCTGCCAACTACGCGTCTCCCAAGCTCATCCCACAGGTGCTCTATGGGATTCAGGTCAGGGAGAGCGCAGGCCACTGCATGGTGTTGATGTTCTCGCCTTGGAGAAATGCAGTGGTAAAGCGAGCAGCATGGGGACGAGCGTTGTCATGCTGAAAGGTTCTCAGTTCTGGGTGGTCTAGCAGGAATGGCAGCAGATGAGGTCGCAGGATGTTATCCACATACCGCTGGGCGTTAAGATTACCATCCACAACCACCAGTGGCGTCCTGTACCGGCCTGATATGGCGGCCCACACCATCCACACTTGGGCCACCCCACCTGTTGGCTTGACGCACGCAACAATCGGCATATCGCTCGCCAGTTCTTCTCCAGACACGCTCACGCCCATCAGGACTGTCCACACAGAACCTTGACTCATCGCTGAAAGCGATCTCGTTCCACTGCGCCAAGGTCCACCGCTGATGCTGCTGGCACCATCTCTGTCGGTTGCGGCGATGGGCAGCCGTCATCACGGGGCCTCTGTATGGTCTTCTGGCAGTCAGACCATAGTCATGCAGTCGTCTTCGTGCAGTATCATTGGAGATCCGTGGGTTTGCACGCCCCAGAGTTTCTGCCGCAGTGCGGGATGCTGGACGGAATCGATCCCGCAGGTGACTTAGGACCATCTGCCTGTCCTGCGCCTTGCAGTGGTGACTCTTGGCCTCCCTGATCGAGGTCTGTCATCTGCAGAGTTGTGGAGGGTGTCTCTCTCCACCAGGGCCGATATCGTCTGGTGTGAACAGCCAAGGCGACGTGCCACCTCACGGTAGCTCAGTCCGCCTTGCAGCATGCCCAGGGCACGCTGCCGTTGATCCCTTGACAATCGTGGCATGTTCATTGAAATGCCCATTTTGCACTGGCCTTTTTAAAGCCAATATCAATACATCAAGTGCAGCTCATTAAAATCATCCCATACCCCTTGGCTAATCACTGACAGTCAAAACAGCTGTTTAACAGCTGTGCCATGAAGTGACCATTGAAGGTTCAAGTGACCATGCGTGACCGTTTTGTGAGGACAGTGAGGACACTATTGTCCACAAATAAGTTCACACATTTACTACACGCAGTGTTATTGTTGATATTTAAAGGTTTAAAAGGTGGTAAGTTTCTTTTGCGTTTCAGTATATATAACTTTATGGAATTACGCCAGATCTTGGCCGTGCAGCCGCCATATTTTTCCCAATGCTGAACTTTGACCTTGGTTGGCAGCTAGTGCACGCAAGCCTCGAAGCGTGACGTCAGATCTTCAACACGCGTTAACGTATCCAATGAAATCCTTTGAGTGGTACACACGGAGCCTGTCTATATCCTTGATGGGTGCACCTCACTAAATAGTGAGGAATTCATGCGCTAAGCTGTTTATCATAAAGTGTATGTCTCCAAAATTTTCTGAAAAACAAAGATTTGAGGCCCATACATTTGATGGATTGTGTAAACATGGCCCAATATCATAACCTGGGGTCCTTGACTTCCAACTGTGAGTATTTTGGATACACTGGCCATGAAAAAGTGGTCCTAATTTGATTTCAAGCGTAAGGCCTTTCCCCCAAAATGGCTGTTTTCAGTGTGGACGATTTCACTACTGTAGAGGGTGGTTTTCATTGGGATGAGGATAACTCCCTGGAAACCTGGACTTTAGACAGTAAATAGAGAAGAAAATAAAAGGTTATATATCGATCAATATTTTTTCTTTTGGTTTTAAAAACTGTGGGACTTCTAAGTATTTTTTAACGATTTTTGAATATTTTGTGTTTAACACTGTTTACTATGGGAGTTTATTTAGTGGGCTGCACCCTGATAGGATATAGACAGGAGACCAGTCTATTCAGCTGCGAGCTGTGGGATTTACGCGGTTCTATTTAATATTTACATCCTCTTTAATTTACTGTGAGAAACATATCACAACAGTACAGTCACGGCGCCGTCGCTTTAATGATTAAATAAAGTCATTTTATACGCAAACCGGAAATTCTCATTGGAATTCAGCAGTGAGAATTTCCTTTCCAAACTCTCATACCTTTTCCTATATTTTTTAACCTCTTGCTGCACTTACTGCATTAAGTATGATAAGTTTTTCTACCTGAAAAAAGGAGATCTCAGCGGCCATTTTGTTTTTTCAAATTTTCAAATTTTCCATGGTAACCGTTAATCCTAGAATGGAGCCAGTATCACACGTGAACGGTTAACCAGTGATATACTAACTTTCTACGTCACAAGCATATATAGTTACGGTTGCCAAACTATGGGTGGCTGCCAGTGCAAAATAAAACCGGAAATTCAATGTTTGTTTTAAATACAGTCATTAGTGAAAAACACTGATAAAATCAACATACTTTACCAAGATATATTCCTCTCAAATATCTCCGGTGTTAAATGTTTAATTGTGGGCATAATTTCATGCTAACCATGTTAAAAAATTTTGGTCACTGATGGCCGTCCATATAAAATGGCGCTCAATGCCATTAATCTCCATTACAGTGACTGGATAGGCTGAAACAGCATACACGTTTTTGCAGCTAGCACTGGACGCGCGCACCGCGCGCGAGCGAAACGGGTAAACATGAACGTAGGCCTTTACGCGCAAAGGAGTGCATTCGTTTCAGGATGTTGACATAATAAATTCCTTTCCGAATTGTTTGATACAGGGGGCCCCATGCAACCCAGTTAAGTGTCTCTGTAGGGATGATGGTGATGAGGGAGTGGGGAGGAGATATGCCAATGACCTTAATTATAAGCCCTTTCATTCTGCACTAGTATACAAGATGATATTAAATAAATTATTTCTTAAAACAGTTTTTACATATGGAGAATATGTTTAATTACAAAATACATTTGGAAGTTCTCAGTTACACAAATAATAATTTTCTTTTAAATATTTGCAGGCCTAAAGATAAGAGCAATTTATAAATACACAAGTGTTTTTTGTTAAATGCACATAAATATGACAACCAGATACCAAGCATGATAAGGAATTTGTTTTGTTATTCACATAAAAAAAAGCAACGGGAGACTTGAAAGTAAGAAAAAGAAAAGTAAATAGAACATTATGCATAATGCAATGATGAATCATACTGTCTCTTACTAGCCATTACCTTGGAACAATTAACAAAATAATACTAAATTGTGTACAACCTCTCTTCATCATGTGCTCTTTTTTTAAATTATAACAAATCAACGAGATATTTTTTCAGGGAATGTGCAATTTTACTAATTACCTGAAATATTAAAACTATTATTCTGTCTGAGATGTTGTTTGAATGAAAGATTCCATTAGTATGAAATATCAAATAATAAATTATGAAATTAACAAATAAAATTTCAATTTAAAAAATAAAGAAAGTTAATAAATTAGATAATTGAAAACTGTGAAAATCAGTGGCCTCAAAACATAAAGTCAATTTATGATATGATAAATCTGGAGGGGAAAGGTAGTCCAACAGAGGAACAAAAATGATCCTATAGAATATTTAAAATCGCCTTCCTGATGTCGCCATTGCAAATTCATGTTATTAGTAAACAAAATCAAATAAGTACTGTCCAAAAATTACATCAATAACACCAACAATTTCAGCGCATTTGTATTGTATCGGCGCACGTTATAGGCCTAAACGATGCGTTTTAACAAGATGATTAAGTTATTATCTACAGACTATTTTACTTACTTGTGAAAGAAAATTCCACTTTTCCGCTCCTCTGCACATCCCTTCACCTTACAACCTATGGCCGCACATAACTTAACCATTGATGCACAGGTCCCCTATATTTAGGTGTTCGGGTATGTGCCCGAAACACCTATTGTTTTTGTTCGGGTTTTTTAGGTGTTCGGGTATGTATTTTTCTTCTCCTTCTTCTCCCTAACGATTGTCTACAAAAAAAAACATACTTGCAAACTTCAGATGAACTTGAAACGTGGCATATATTTAGAACTTAACACGTAGATGAAAAAAAAATTGTGACGTCATGATGAGGTTATCAGATATCGAATTACGATAAATCAAAGTTTAATATTTAAAAAAATCATATCTCAACAACCACAAGAGGAAAAGTCACAATTTTTGTACCATTGTACAGATCGTTAATTGTCAAAAAATATTTACAAAAAGGTGACCCCAATTTGACCTTACTTCCTGTCCAAACCGGAAGTCAAAATTTAATATTAAAAAAAATCATATCTGAACAACCACAAGAGGTAAATTCACAATTTTTGTACCATTGTACAGATCGTTAATTGTCAAAAAATATTTACAAAAAGGTGACCCCATTTTGACCTTACTTCCTGTCCAAACCGGAAGTGAAAGTTTAATATTTAAAAAAAATCATATCTCAACAACCACAAGAGGGAAATTCACAATTTTTGCACCATTGTACAGATCGTTAATTGTCAAAAAATATTTACACAAAGGTGACCCTAATTTGACCATACTTCCTGTACAAACCGGAAGTCAAAATTTAATATTTAAAAAAATCATATCTCAACAACCACAAGAGGTAAATTCATAATTTTTCTACCATTGTACAGATCGTTAATTGTCAAAGAATATTTACAAAAAGTTGACCCCATTTTGACCTTACTTCCTGTCCAAACCGGAAGTGAAAGTTTAATATTTAAAAAAATCATATCTCAACAACCACAAGAGGGAAATTCACAATTTTTGCACCATTGTACAGATCGTTAATTGTCAAAAAATATTTACAAAAAGGTGACCCCAATTTGACCTTACTTCCTGTCCAAACCGGAAGTCAAAATTTAATATTTAAAAAAATCATATCTCAATAACCACAAGAGGTAAATTCACAATTTTTGTACCATTGTACAGATCGTTAATTGTCAAAAAATATTTACAAAAAGATGACCCCAATTTGATCTTACTTTCTGTCCAAACCGGAAGTCAAAATTTAATATATAAAAACAAATCATATCTCAACAACCACAAGAGGTAAATTCACAATTTTTGAACCATTGTACAGATCGTTAATTGTCAAAAAATATTTACAAAAAGGTGACCCCAATTTGACCTTACTTCCTGTCCAAACCGGAAGTCAAAGTTTAATATTTAAAAAATCATATCTCAACAACCACAAGAGGTAAATTGAAATTTTTTGCACCATTGTATAGATTTTTAATTGTCGAAAAATATTTACACAAAGGTGACCCAAATTTGACCTTACTTCCTGTCCAAACCGGAAGTCAAATTTTAATATTTACAAAAATCCTATCTCAACAACCACAAGAGGTAAATTGACATTTCTTGCACCATTATATAGATTGTTAATTGTTGAAAAATATTTAAACAAAGGTGACCCCAATTTGACCTTACTTCCTGTCCAAACCGGAAGTCAAAGTTTAATATTAAAAAAAATCATATCTCAACAACCACAAGAGGTAAATTGACATTTTTTGCACCATTGTACAGATCGTTAATTGTCGACAAATATTTACACAAAGGTGACTCTAATTTGACCATACGTCCTGTCCAAACCGGAAGTCAAAATTTAATATTAAAAAAAATCATATCTGAGCAACCACAAGAGGTAAATTCACAATTTTTGTACCATTGTACAGATCGTTAATTGTCAAAAAATATTTACAAAAAGGTGACCCCATTTTGGCCTTACTTCCTGTCGAAACCGGAAGTGAAAGTTTAATATTTAAAAAAATCATATCTCAACAACCACAAGAGGGAAATTCACAATTTTTGCACCATTGTACAGATCGTCATTGTCAAAAAATATTTACACAAATGTGACCCTAAATTGACCATACTTCCTGTCCAAACCGGAAGTCAAAATATAATATTTAAAAAAATCATATCTCAACAACCACAAGAGGTAAATTCACAATTTTTGTACCATTGTACAGATCGTTAATTGTCAAAAAATATTTACAAAAAGGTGACCCCAATTTGACCTTACTTCCTGTCCAAACCGGAAGTCAAAGTTTAATATTTAAAAAAATCATATCTCAACAACCACAAGAGGTAAATTGAAATTTTTTGCAGCATTATATCATGATTATATAGATTGTTAATTGTCGAAAAATATTTACACAAAGGTTACCCAAATTTGACCTTACTTCCTGTCCAAACCGGAAGTCAAATTTTAATATTTTCAAAAATCCTATCTCAACAACCACAAGAGGTAAATTGACATTTCTTGCACCATTATATAGATTGTTAATTGTTGAAAAATATTTACACAAAGGTGACCCCAATTTGACCTTACTTCCTGTCCAAACCGGAAGTCAAAGTTTAATATTTAAAAAAATCATATCTGAGCAACCACAAGAGGTAAATTGACATTTTTTGCACCATTGTACAGATCGTTAATTGTCGACAAATATTTACACAAAGGTGACCCTAATTTGACCATACTTCCTGTACAAACCGGAAGTCAAAATTTAATATTAAAAAAAATCATATCTCAACAAGCACAATAGGTAAATTCACAATTTTTGTACCATTGTACAGATCGTTAATTGTCAAAAAATATTTACAAAAAGGTGACGCCATTTTGACCTTACTTCCTGTCCAAACCGGAACCCAAAGTTTAATATTTAAAAAAAATCATATCTCAACAACCACAAGAGGTAAATTCACAATTTTTGTACCATTGTACAGATCGTTAATTGTCAAAAAATATTTACACAAAGGTGACCCTAATTTGACCATACTTCCTGTCCAAACCGGAAGTCAAAATTTAATATTAAAAAAAATCATATCTGAGCAACCACAAGAGGTAAATTCACAATTTTTGTACCATTGTACAGATCGTTAATTGTCAAAAAATATTTACAAAAAGGTGACCCCATTTTGGCCTTACTTCCTGTCGAAACCGGAAGTGAAAGTTTAATATTTAAAAAAATCATATCTCAACAACCACAAGAGGGAAATTCACAATTTTTGCACCATTGTACAGATCGTCATTGTCAAAAAATATTTACACAAATGTGACCCTAAATTGACCATACTTCCTGTCCAAACCGGAAGTCAAAGTTTAATATTTTAAAAAATCATATCTCAACAACCACAAGAGGTAAATTCAGAATTTTTGTACCATTGTACAGATCGTTAATTGTCAAAAAATATTTACACAAAGGTGACCCTAATTTGACCATACTTCCTGTCCAAACCGGAAGTCAAAATTTAATATTAAAAAAAATCATATCTGAGCAACCACAAGAGGTAAATTCACAATTTTTGTACCATTGTACAGATCGTTAATTGTCAAAAAATATTTACAAAAAGGTGACCCTATTTTGCCTTACTTCCTGTCGAAACCGGAAGTGAAAGTTTAATATTTAAAAAAATCATATCTCAACAACCACAAGAGGGAAATTCACAATTTTTGCACCATTGTACAGATCGTCATTGTCAAAAAATATTTACACAAATGTGACCCTAAATTGACCATACTTCCTGTCCAAACCGGAAGTCAAAATATAATATTTAAAAAAATCATATCTCAACAACCACAAGAGGTAAATTCACAATTTTTGTACCATTGTACAGATCGTTAATGGTCTAAAAATATTTACAATGTGACCAATTTGACCTTACTTCCTGTCCAAACCGAAGTCAAAATTAATATTTTAAAAAATCATATCTCAACAACCACAAGAGGTAAATTGACATTTCTTGCACCATTATATAGATTGTTAATTGTCGAAAATATTTACACAAAAAGTTGTTAATTTGACCTTACTTCCTGTCCAAACCGGAAGTCAAATTTTAATATTTAAAAATCATATCTCAACAACCACAAGAGGTAAATTACATGTTTTGCACCATTATATAGATTGTTAATTGTCGAAAATATTTACAAAGGTGACCAATTTGACCTTACTTCCTGTCCAAACTGTCGAAGACAAATTTAATATTTACAAAATCCTATCTCAACAACCACAATAGGTAAATTGAAATTTTTGCACCATTGTACAGATCGTTAATTGTCGACAAAATATTTACAAAAAGGTGACCCAATTTGACCTTACTTCCTGTACAAACCGGAAGTCAAAATTTAATATTTAAAAAAATCATATCTCAACAAGCACAATAAGGAAATTCACAATTTTTGTACCATTGTACAGATCGTTAATTGTCAAAAAATATTTACAAAAAGGTGACCCCATTTTGACCTTACTTCCTGTCCAAACCGGAAGTGAAAATTTAATATTTAAAAAAATCATATCTCAACAACCACAAGAGGTAAAAAATTTGTTGTACAGATTTTTTTGTCAAAAATTATACAAAGGTGACCCATTTTGACCTTACTTCCTGTCAAACCGAAGTGATAGTTTTTATTTAAAAATCATATCTCAACAACCACAAGAGGGAAAATTCACCATTGTAAAGATCGTTAAATGTCAAAAAAAATTTACAAAAAGGTGACCCAATTTGACCTTTACGTCCTGTCCAAACCGGAAGTCAAAGTTTTATATTTAAAAAATCATATCTCAACAACCACAAGAGGTAAATTCACAATTTTTGTACCATTGTAAGATCGTTAATTGTCAAAAAATATTTTACAAAGGTGACCCCACTTGACCATACTTCCTGTCCAAACCGGAAGTCAAATTTAATATTTAAAAATCATATCTCAACAACCACAAGAGAGGTAAATTGACATTTTTTAAACCATTGTACAGATCGTTAATTGTCGAAAAAATATTTACAATAAAGGTGACCCCATTTGACCATACTTCCTGTCCAAACCGGGAAGTCAAAGTTTAATATTTAAAAAAACATATCTCAACAACCACAAGAGGTAATTCACAATTTTACCATTGTACAGATCGTCATTGTCAAAAAATATTTACAAAAGGGACCCTAAATTGACCATACTTCCTGTCCAAACTGGAAAAATTTAATATTTAAAAAATCATATCTCAACAACCACAAGAGGTAAATTGAATTTTTGTGCACCATTGTATAGATCGTTAATTGTCAAAAAAATTTACAAAAAAGGTGACCCAATTTGACCTTACTCTCCTGTCCAAACCGGAAGTCAAATTTAATATTTAAAAATCCTATCTCAACAACCACAAGAGGTAAATTATATTTTGCACCATTATATAGATTGTTAATGTTGAAAAATATTTAAAAAAAGGTGACCATTTTGACCTTACTCCTGTCCAAACCGGAACCCAAAGTTTAATATTTAAAAAATCATATCTCAACAACCACAAGAGGTAATTCACAATTTTTGCACCATTGTACAGATCGTTAATTGTCAAAAAATATTTACACAAAGGTGACCCTAATTTGACCATACTTCCTGTCCAAATCGGAAGTCAAAATTTAATATTAAAAAAAAACAAAAAAGACCAACCAAAAGAGTAAAATTCACAATTTATGTACCATTGTACATATAGTTAAATGTCAAAAATATTTACACAAAGGTGTGACCCCTATTTTGACCTTACTTTTCCTGTCCAAACCGGGAAGTCAAAATTTAATATTTAAAAATATATCTCAACAACCACAAGAGGTAAATTTAAATTGTTGTACCATTGTACAGATCGTTAATTGTCAAAAATA
Organism: Zoroaster sp. YZ-2022; assembly: GCA_029582265.1. Classification (NCBI taxonomy): domain Eukaryota; kingdom Metazoa; phylum Echinodermata; class Asteroidea; order Forcipulatida; family Zoroasteridae; genus Zoroaster; species Zoroaster sp. YZ-2022. The sequence goes on from CM055829.1 coordinate 1,003,581, forward strand.
TTTACCAAAAGGTGGACCCTATTTACCTTACCCATTCCCGTCCAAACCGGAAGTGATAGTTTAATATTTTAAAAATCATATCTCAACAACCACAAGAGGTAAATTCACAAATGTTTTTGCATCATTGTACAGATCGTTAATTGTCGAAAAATATTTTACAATAAAGGTGACCCCCAATTTGACCTTACGTCCTGTCCAAACTGGAAGTCAAAGTTTTAATATATACAAAAAATCATATCTCAACAACCACAAGAGGTAAATTGAAATTCTTGCACCATTGTATATAGATTGGAAAGTTAATTGTCGACAAATATTTACACAAAGGTGACCCTAATTTGACCTTACTCCTGTCCAAACTGGAAGTCAAAAGTTTAATATTTACAAAATCATATCTCAAACAAGCTATAAGAGGTAAATTCACAATTTTTGCAACCATTATATAGATTGTTACATTGTCGAAAAAATATTTAAACAAAGGTGACCCCAATTTGACACCTTACTTCCCGTCCAAAACTGATGTGCAAATAATATTTAAAAAATTCATATCTCAACAACCACAAAAAGGTAAATTTACATTTTTTTGCACCATTGTACAGATCGTTAATTGTCGACAAATATTTACAATAAAGGATGACCCCTATTTTAATTTGACCATACTTCCTGTACAAACCACCGGAAGTGAAAATTTAATATTTAAAAAAATCATATCTCAACAACACAACAAGGAAATTACAATTTTTAAAACCATTGTTAAAGACTTTGTTAATTGTTGCAAAAATATTTACAAAAAAGGGTGACCCTATTTTGACCTTACTTCCTGTCCAAAACCGGAAGTGAAAGTTTAATATTATTTAAAAATCATATCTCACAACCACAAGAGGTAAAATTTACATTTTTTTACCATTGTACAGATCGTTAATTGTCAAAAATATTACAAAAAGGTGACCTCTAATTTTGACTCATTTGCTCCTGTCCAAACTGAAGTCAAATTTAATATATTAAAAAATATATCTCAACAACCAAATCACAAGAGGGTAATTGAAATTTTTAAAATGCCATTTTACAGATCGTTAATTGTCGAAAAATATTTACAAAAAAGGTGGACCCTATTTGACCTCACTTTCCTGTCCAAAACCGGAAGTCAAAATAGTTTAATATTTAATAAATTCATATCTCAACAACCACAAGAGGAAATTCACAATTTTTTGCAATTCATTACTGTAATACAGATCGTTAATTGTCAAAAATATTATACAAAAAGTAGTGACCCAATTTGACCTTACCTCCCTGTCCAAACCGGGAAGTCAAAGTTTTAATATTTAAAAAATCATATCTCAACAACCACAAGAGGTAAATTCAAAAATTTTTTGTACAATTAGGTCATGGATCGTTAATTGTTAAAAATATTTACAATAAAGGTGACCTAATTTGACCTTACTTCCTGTCCAAACCGGAAGTCAAAGTTTAATATTTACAAAAATCATATCTCAACAACCACAAGAGGTAAATTACTGACATTTTTTGCAATTCATTAGTATACAGATCGTTAATTGTTCGAAAAATTTTTAGCAAAGGTGACGCCTTGATTTCTGACCATACTTCCTGTCCAAACCGGAACCCAAAGTCAATATTTATTAAAAAAAATCATATCTGAGCAACCACAGAGGTAAATTCAATTTTTGAAACCAGGCTGTAGAGAGATCGTTAATTGTCAAAAATATTTACAAAAAGGTGACCCCTATTTTTGGCCTGACATACTTCCTGTCGAAAACCGGAAGTGAAAGTTAATATTTAAAAATCATATCTCAACAACCACAAGAGGGAAATTCAAGGTCGTTTGCACCATTGTACAGATCGTTAATTATCGACAATATTTATACAGCAGGACCCCACTTGACCTTACTTCCTGTACAAACTGGAAGTCAAATAATATTTAAAAAACCATATCTCAACAACCACAAGAGGTAAATTCACATTTTGTGCACCATTGTAGAGATCTGTTAATTGTCACAAAATATTTACACAAAGGTGACCCGATTTGACATTTCTCCTGTCGAAACCGGAAGTGAAAATTTAATATTTAAAAATCATATCTCAACAACCACAAGAGTGGTAAATTTCACAATGTGTTGCAACCATTGTGCTGCGATCGTTAATTGTCAAAAATATTACACAAAGGTGACCTGATGACCTTACTTCCTGTCCAAAACCTGAAGTCAAAGTTTAATATTTAAAAAAATATATCTCAACAACCACAAGAGGTACCTAAATTTTTGCACCATTGTACAGATCAAGTCAATTGTCAGTAAAAATATTTACAAAAAGGTGACCCATTTTGACCTTACTTCCCGTCCAAACTGGAAGTGAAAGTTTAATATTTTAAAAAAATCATATCTCAACAACCACAAGAGGGAAATTCACAAAATTTTTGTACCTTATTGTACAGATCGTTAATTGTCAAAAAATATATTTAAAAAGGTGACCCAATCTTGACCTTACGTCCTGTCCAAACCGGAAGTCAAAGTTTAATATTTAAAGAAATCATATCTCAACAACCACAAGAGGTAAATTCACAATTTTTGTACCATTGTGTTGTGATCGTTAATTGTCGAAAAATATTTACACAAAGGTGACCCTAATTTGACCATACTTCCTGTCCAAACCGGAAGTCAAAATTTATTCTATATTTAAAAAATCATATCTCGAGCAAACAACCACAATAAGAGGTAAATTCACAATTGTTGTACCATTGTACAGATCGTTAATTGTCAAAAAATATTTACAAAAAGGTGACCCCATTTTGACCTTACTTCCTGTCCAACTGGAAGTGATAGTTTAATGAATATTTAAAAAAATCATATCTCAACAAACCACAAGAGGGAAATTCACATTTTTTTGCAACCATGGCAAGATGAGATCAGCACCTGTGTCGAAAAAATATTGATTACAAAAAAGTTGGGTGACCCAATTTGACCCACTTACTTCCTGTCCAAACCGGAAGTCAAAATTTTAATATTTAAAAAATTACTATTCAACAAACAAGAGGTAAATTCAAAATTTTGTACCATTGTACAGATCAAAATAATTGTTAAAAAATATTTACAAAAGGTGACCCACTTGACCTTACTTCCTGTCCAAACAGGGAAGTCAAAGCTATTTAAAAAATCACATCTCAACAACCACAAAAGGTAAATTTACATTTTTGCACCATTGTACAGATTGTTAATTGTTCGAAAAATATTTACATTAACAAAGGTGACCCATTTTTGACCATACTTCCTGTACAAAACCGGAAGTCAAGTTTAATATTTAAAAAAAATCATATCTCAACAAGCACAATAGGAAATTAATTCATAATTTGAAAACCATCAGGTACAGACTCGTTAATTGTCAAACATATTTGCACAAAGGTGACCCCATTTTTGACCTTACTTTCCTGTCCAAACCGGAAGTGAAAGTTTTACTATTTTAAAAAATCATATCTCAACAACCACAAGAGTGTAAATTTACATTTTTTAAATTCCATTAGCAGATCGTTAATTGTCGACAAATATTTACACACAAAGGTGACCCTATTTTGACCTTACCTTTCCTGTCCAAACCGGAAGTCAAAATTAATATTTAAAAAAATAATTTTCTCAACAACCACAAGTGGTAAATTTAAATTGTTGTACCATTGTACAGATCAGTTAATTGTCAAAAAATTTATTACCAAAAGGTGACCCTATTTTGACCTTACTCCTGTCCAAACCGGGAAGTGATAGTTTTTAAATATTTAAAAATCATGGTCTCAACAACCACAATAGGAAATTCACAAATTTGCATCATTGTACAGATCGTTAATTGTCAAAATATTTACAAAAAAGGTGACCCAATTTGACCTTACGTCCTGTCCAAAAAACCCGGGAAGTCAAAAGTTTAATATATAAAAAAATCATATCCAACAACTATTAAAGAGGTAAATTCAAAATTTTGTACCATTGTACAGAGATCGTTAAGTTAAAAAATATTTACAAAAAGGCAGACCCCTAATTGACCTTACTTCCTGTCCCAAAACCGGAAGTCAAAGTTTAACATTGAAAAAATCATATCTCAACAACCACAAGAGGTAAATTGATTTTTGCACCATTGTACAGATCGTTAATTGTCGACAACATTATTCAAAGGTGACCCTGATTTGACCATACTTCCTGTCCAAACCGGAAGTCAAAATTTAATATTAAAAAATCATCTGAGCAACCAAGAGGTAAATTTATTAATTTTTTAAATTAATAGAGATCGTTAATTGTCCCAAAATATTCACAAAAAGGTGAGACCTATTTTGGCCTTTTATTCTGTCCCGAAACCGGAAGTGAAAGCTTAATATTTAAAACTAACTATCTCAACAACCACAAGAGGGAAATTCACAATGTTTGCAATTCATTGTAACAGATCGTTAATATTTGACAAATATTTACAATAAAGCAGACCCACTTGGACCTTACTTCCTGTACACAAACCGGAAGTCAAAAGTTAATATTTAAAAAAACTTTATCCCTCAACAACCACAAGAGGTAAAATTTTTCTCACTTTGTACCATTGTAGAGATCGTTAATTGTCAAAAAATATTTAAAACAAAAGGTGACCGATGAATTTTACTTCCTGTCGAAACCGGAAGTGAGTTTAATATTTAAAAAATCATATTCAACAACCACAAGAGGGAAATTACCAATGTTTGCACCATTGTAATAGATCGTTAAATTGTCGACAAATATTTACACAAGCAGACCAGAGATTGACCTTACTTCCTGTCCAAAACCGAAGTCAAAAAGTTTAATATTTAAAAAAAATATATCTCAACAACCACAAGAGGTAAATTTAAATTTTGCACCATTGTACAGATCGTCAATTGTCAAAAAACATATTACAAAAAAGCAGACCCCATTTTGACCTTACTCTGTCCAAAACCGGAAGTGATAGCTAATATTTAAAAAATCATATCTCAACAACCACAAGAGGGAAATTCACAATTTTGCACCATTGTACCCCCAAGATCGTTAATTGTCAAAAAATATTTACAAAAGCAGGACCCAATTTGACCTTTTACGTCCTGTCCAAAACCGAAGTCAAAGTTTAATATTTAAAAAATCCTTATCTCAACAACCACAAGAGGTAAATCAATTTTGTGTTCATTGCAGATCGTTAATTGTCAAAAATATTTATGCAAAGTTGACCCCACTTGACCATATTTCCTGTCCAAACCGAAGTCGTACTTAATATTAAAAAATCCATCTGAGCAACCACAAGAGGTAAATTCACAATTGTTGTACCATTGTATAGATCGTTAATTGTCAAAAATATTTTACAAAAAGGTGACCCTATTTTGACCTTACCGTCCAACCGGAATAAGATAGTTTATTTAACAAAATCATATTCTCAACAACTACAAGAGGAAATTCATTATTTTTTGCACCATTGTACAGATCGTTAATTAGTCAAAAAATATTTACAAAAAGGTGACCCCAAATTCTGACCTATTGTCCTGTCCAAACCGGAAGTCAAAGTTTAATATTTAAAAATCATCTCAACAACTTTACAAGAGGTAAATTCAAAATTTTGTACCATTGAACAGATCGTTAATTGTTAAAAAATATTTACACAAAAGGTGACCCCACCTGACCACTTACCCTGTCCAAACCGCTGGAAGAAGTCAAAGTTTAATATTTAAAAATCATATCTCAACAACCACACAAAGGTAAATTTACATTTCTTGCACCATTGTACAGATCGTTAAATTGTCGACAAATATTTATACAAGATGACCCTAATTGATTTTTTTGTCCAAAAAAGTCAAAATTAATTTTAAAAAAATCATATTCAAAAACCACAAATAAATTAATTTTTTAAATTTAAGATTTAATTTAAAAAATTTAAAAAATGGACCTTAATACTTCCTGTACAAACCGTAAGTCAAAATTTAATATTTAAAAATCATATCTCAACAAGCACAATAAGGAAATTCACAAAAATTTTTGCACCATTGTACAAGGGATCGTTTTTTACCTTTTTTCTTCCAAAACCGAGTAAAAATTTTTTTAAAAAACATATCTAAAACCAAAGAGGTAAAAAAATTGTCAAAAAGAGATGAAATTTTCGCAAACAAAAGGTGACCCTATTTTGACCTTTCTTCCTGTCCAACCGGAAGTGAAAGTTTATTATTTAAAAATCATATCTCAACAAACTAATAAGAGGTAAATTTACATTTTTTGCAACTATCAGTCAGATCGTTAATTGTCGACAAATATTTACATTAAAGGTGACCCAATTTTGACTCACTCCTGTTCAAACCGAAGTCAAAGTTTAATAATTTTAAAAAAACATATCTCAACCACCCAAAGAGGTAAATTATAAATTTTTGTACCATTGTACAGACTGTTAATTGTCAAAAAATACAAAAGGGGCATTTTCCGATGACCCATTTCGTCCAAACCGAAGTGATAGTTTAATATTTAACAAAATCATATCTCAACAACTATTGAAGAGGGAAATTCACATTTTTGGCACCCATTGTACAGATCGTTAATTGTCAAAAAATATTTACAAAAGGTGACCCAATTTGACCTTACGTCCTGTCCAAACCGGAAGTCAAAGCTAATATTTTTAAAAATCATATCTCAACAACCACAAAAGAGGTAACTTGAAATTTTTGTACCATTGTACAGGATCGTTAATTGTTAAAAAATATTACAAAAAAAGAGACCCCATCATGACCTTACTTCCCAACCAAACCTGGGAAGTCAAAGTTTAATATTTAAAATTCATATCTCAATAACCACAAGAGGTAAATTGATATTTTTTGCACCATTGTACAGATCGTTAATTGTCGAACAATATTTTAAACACAGGACCCTATTTGACCATATACTTCCTGTCCAAAAACCGGAAGTCAAAATTTAATATTTTAAAAAAACTATCTGAGCAACCACAAGAGGTAATTCAATTTTTGTACCATTGTAGAGATCGTTAATTGTCAAAAAAATATTTCAAAAAGCAGGACCCTATTTGGCCTTACTTCCCTGTCCAAACCAGCGGAAATAAAGTTTAATATTTAAAAAATCATATCTCAACAACCACAAGAGGTAAATTCACAATGTTTGCACCATTGTACAGATCGTTAATTATCGACAAATATTTTACACAAAGGTGACCCTAATTTGACCTTACTCCTGTGGCCAAAACCGAAGTCAAAATTTAATATTTAAAAAATCCTATCTCAACCACAAGAGGTAATCAATTTTAATTGGTACCATTGTAGAGATCGTTAATTGTCAAAAATTATTTACCAAAAGGTGACCTATTTGGCTTTACTTCCTGTCGAAACCGGAAGTGAAATAATATTTAAAAATCATACTCAACAACCAAGAGGGAAATTCCACAATGTTTGCACCATTGTACAGATCGTTAATTGTCGACAAATATTTACACAATAGCAGACCCCTATTTTGACCTTACTTCCGTCCAAACCGAAGTCAAAGCTTAATATTTATTAAAAAATCATATCTCAAACCAACCAAAGAGGTAAATTTAAAAATTGTACCATTGTACAGATCGTCAATTGTCAAAAATATTTACAAAAAGGTGACCCTATTTTGACTCATTTCCTGTCCCAAACTGAAGTGATAGTTTACTTATTTAAAAATCATCTCAACAACCAAAGAGGGAAAAATTTCACCTTGCACCATTGCATAGATCGTTAATTGTCAAAAAAATATTTACAAAGGTGACCCACTTGACCTTACGTCCTGTCCAAACCTGGAAGTCAAAGTTTATTATTTAAAAATCATATCTCAACAAACTAATAAGAGGTAAATTCACAATTTTTGTACCATTGTACAGATCGTTAATTGTCAAAAATATTTACACAAAGGTGACCCTAATTTGACTTATATTTGTCCCAAAACTGGAAGTCAAAAATTTTAAAATATTTAAAAAATCATATCTGAGCAAACCCCAACAGGTAATTCACAATTGTTAAAATATTGTACAGATCGTTAATTGTCGTAATATTTTATGTAAGGTGACCCTTATTTTGGCCTTACTCCTGTCATCGAAACCGGAAGTGAAAGTTTAATATTTAAAAAATCATATCTCAACAACCACAAGAGGGAAATTCACAATTTTGCACCATTGTACAGATCGTCATTGTCAAACAATATTTACACAACAGACCCAATTATCCATATTTCCCCCTTGTCCAAACCGGAAGTCAAAATTATAATATTTAAAAAATCATAATCTCACAACCAAGAGGGAAATTTCACAATGTTTGCACCATTGCACAGATCGTTAATTGTCGACAAATATTTACAATAAAGGCACCCTATTTTGACCTTACTTCCTGTCCAAACCGGAAGTCAAAGTTTACATTAAAAAATATATCTCAACAACTAAGAGGTAAATTCTAAATTTTTGTACCATTGTACAGATCGTCAATTGTCAAAAAATATTTACAAAAGGTGACCCTATTTTGACCTTTACTCTGTCCAAACCGGGAAGTGATCAGTTTAATATTTAAAAAATCATATCTCAACAACCACAAGAGGAAATTATAATTTTGCACCATTGTACAGATCGTTAATTGTCAAAAAATATTTACAAAAAGGTGACCCCAATTTGACCTTACGTCCTGTCCAAACCGGAAGTCAAAGTTTAATATTTAAAAAAATCATATCTCAACAACCACAAGAGGTAAATTCACATTTTTTGTACCATTGTATAGATTGTTAATTGTCAAAAATATTTACAATAAAGGTGACCCTATTTGTTCATACTTCCTGTCCAAACCGGAAGTCAAAATTTTAATATTAAAAAATCATATCTGAGCAAACTGAAGAGGTAACTACAATTGTTGTACCATTGTACAGATCGTTAATTGTCAAAAAATATTTACAAAGGTGACCCTATTTTGGCCTTACTTTCCCTGTCCGAAACCGGAAGTGAAAGTTTTTATTTAAAAAAAAATATCTCAAAACCAAAAGGTAAAAATTTTGACCATTTTCAAAAAAAAATTTTAAAAAAGACCCCATTTTCCTACTTTCCCGTAAAAAACCCAATAAAATTTTATTTAAAAATCATATCTCAACAACCACAAGAGGGAAATTCACAATTTTGCAACCCTATTATATAGATTTCGTTAATTGTTGAAAATAATTTTAAACAAAGTTGACCTTAATTTGACCTACTTCCTGTCCAAACCGGAAGTCAAAGTTTAATATTTAAAAATCATATCTCAACAACCACAAGAGGTAAATTGACATTTTTTGCAACTATTGTACAGATCGCTAATTCGTCGACAAATATTTACACAAAGGTGACCCTAATTTGACCATACTCTGTACAAACTGAAGTCAAAATTTAATATTAAAAATCATATCTCAACAAGCACAATAGGTAACTATTAATTTTTGTACCATTGTACAGACTGTTAATTGTCAAAAAAATTATTTACAAAAAGGTGACGCTTATTTTGACCTTTACTTTCCTGTCCAAACCTGAACCCAAAGTTTAATATTTAAAAAAAATCATATCTCAACAACCACAAGAGGTAATTCACAATTTTTTAAATTATCAGGCATCGTTAATTGTCAAAATATTTACAATAAAGGTGACCCCTAATTTGACCATACCTCCAGTCCCAAAATCGGGAAGTCAAATTTTAATATTAAAAATCATATCTGAGCAACCACAAGAGGTAGTCTAATAATTTTTGGTACTATTGTACAGATCGTTAACCGTCAAAAATATTTAGGAAAAGGTGACCCCATTTTGGCCTTACTTCCTGTCGAAACCGGAAGTGAAAGTTTAATATTTAAAAATCATATCTCAACAACCACAAGAGGGAAATTATTGGCCTTGCACCATTGTACAGACTGTCATTGTCGAAAAAATGTTTACAATAAATGGTCTCTAAATTGACCATACTTTCCTGTCCAAAACCGGAAGTCAAAACATAATATTTAAAAAATCATATCTCAACAACCACAAGAGGTAAATCAATTTTGTACCCATTGTACAGATCGTTAATTGTCAAAAATATTTGCTAATAGTTATGACCCAATTGACCTTACGTCCTGTCCAAAACCGGAAGTCAAAATTTAATATTTAAAAATCATATCTCAACAACTAATAAGAGGTAAATTCAAAATTTTTACACCAAATTGTACAGATCGTTAATTGTCAAAAAATATTTACAAAAGGTGACCCCACTTGACCTTTTTCATTCCTGTCCAAACGGAAGTCGTGTTATCATTTTTTAAAAAATCATATCTCAACAACCAAAGAGGTAAATTTAAATTTTTACCAAAAATTTTTAAGCCCAAAATTTTAAAAAAAATTTTCC
>CM055829.1:1014458-1037745 GCA_029582265.1 Zoroaster sp. YZ-2022
CCCAAAGTGCGGGACCAGAAGGGAGCGGTCGGAACGGGCAGTCGATGGAATGCCGGCTGGGCGGAACACCGACAACAGATGGAGTTGGACCGGGCGCATGCGTAGCCTGCAAAAATCGATGAGATCGACCATGCTGGCCATGAGACCCAACAGTTTCAACCAGGCCCGGGCGGAGCCACCACCCCGGCAGAAGCGACACGCATCCAATGAGATTTGTCACCCGCCTCCGAGTTGGCCGGGCGAGACACGCACAAAGGTCGAGCTGGGCCCCAAGAAGAGCGGAGTCTGCGAGGGACCGGTGCGACTTCTCGGCATTGACGATGAAGCCGAGATCGGCCGCCATCCGCCATGTCTGTGCCACTGCCGCGGCCGCTGCCTCGCGAGCGCCCACGATAATCAATCGTCCAAGTACATGAACACCGAGATCCCCGTTGCCGCAGTGCCTTCCGATTACTCCCGCCACCGGGTGAACACCCTGGGGAGGTGGAAAGACCGAAGGAGAGGCGACAAATTCGTACGCCAGCGTTGTCGTACTGGAAGCGGAGGAACTCCCGGTGTTCGGACGAATCGGGACATGGAGATAGGCATCCCGCAAGTCCAAACTCGCCGCCCAGGCCGGGGGCAGATGGACTCGAGAATGATCTTTAAAGTCTGCATCCGAAGCGGGCGCGGCCGGATGTATCGGTTGAGAGGTCCGTGAGATTCAGTATGGGCGCCACACGTCCACCCCTTTTTGGGAACCAGAAAAAGGTGGACATAAATCCCGTCCGCCCGCCCGACTGGGACCGGGCAAAGCGGCGTGTTTGAGGAGGAGAGACCGTGGCTCCCCTCGAAGGCGTGGCGTTTCGATACGTCCGACGGGATGGGAGTCGGACGAACGACCATGTCCGACGGGGGGGTGCTCGTAAATTCCAGCGCGTAACCGCGGCTGACGGTTTCGAGCACCCACCGATCGGACGTGAATCGAGCCCAGGACCCGCTGAAGAGGCGGGCGGCCCCACGGGTCCGTCGATGGGAGGCCGCCACAAGCCGAGCGCGTCACTTGCGCCAGCCCCCGGAATAGCGGGGGCGCGGTGCGCGTGAGCCACGGTTGACACGGGCGACCGGGCCGAGTCCCCCGGCGGGACCACCGAAGTCGCCGGGGCCGAAAAGCCCACGGACGAAACCGGGGCCGTCACCTCCACCGAGAACTCTGCGGATGGATGGAGACTCAACGCAGGGGGAGAGGCGGGCGCCCGGCCGACCGTGTGAGGCGGGCCCACATAAGACTGAGTCGCCCAGCCCGAGTCGGGATAGAGACCCGGAAGTGGGGGACGAGCGGGGCCGAGTTGGCCCGGCAAACCGCCTGGGTGATAAGCCGACATGGCTGACACCGAGGCCGTAATGGACTGCACGGCGTGAAGAAACTCGGCCCGAGACACTGAGTCATGGCTCCGGCGTCGCTTACCGGTGCGAGACCGGGCCGACGAGCCCGAACTGGACGAGGATCGACGGCTACGCTTTTTCCCTCTCGCACGAGAGCGGCCCCGGGTCGAGTCTGAGGACAATTCAGTCGACCCCGGGGGCAACGGCACGCCCGACAGCCCGAAGAAATCGGACCCAGTGGACGGCCGAGGCAATCATATCTCAACAACCACAAGAGGGAAATTCACAATTGTTGCACCATTGTACAGATCGTTAATTGTCAAAAAATATTTACAAAAAGGTGACCCAATTTGACCTTACGTCCTGTCCAAACCGGAAGTCAAAGTTTAATATTTAAAAAAAATCATATCTCAACAACCACAAGAGGTAAATTCAAAATTTTTGTACCATTGTACAGATCGTTAATTGTCAAAAAATATTTACAAAAAGGTGACCCAATTTGACCTTACTTCCTGTCCAAACCGGAAGTCAAAGTTTAATATTTAAAAAAATCATATCTCAACAACCACAAGAGGTAAATTGACATTTTTTGCACCATTGTACAGATCGTTAATTGTCGACAAATATTTACACAAAGGTGACCCTAATTTGACCATACTTCCTGTCCAAACCGGAAGTCAAAATTTAATATTTAAAAAAATCATATCTCAACAACCACAAGAGGTAAATTCACAATTTTTCTACCATTGTACAGATCGTTAATTGTCAAAAAATATTTACAAAAAGGTGACCCCAATTTGACCTTACTTCCTGTCCAAACCGGAAGTCAAAGTTTAATATTTTAAAAAATCATATCTCAACAACCACAAGAGGTAAATTGACATTTTTTGTACCATTGTATAGATCGTTAATTGTCAAAAAATATTTACAAAAAGGTGACCCAAATTTGACCTTACTTCCTGTCCAAACCGGAAGTCAAATTTTAATATTTACAAAAATCCTATCTCAACAACCACAAGAGGTAAATTGACATTTCTTGCACCATTATATAGATTGTTAATTGTTGAAAAATATTTAAACAAAGGTGACCCCAATTTGACCTTACTTCCTGTCCAAACCGGAAGTCAAAGTTTAATATTTAAAAAAATCATATCTCAACAACCACAAGAGGTAAATTGACATTTTTTGCACCATTGTACAGATCGTTAATTGTCGACAAATATTTACACAAAGGTGACCCTAATTTGACCATACTTCCTGTCCAAACCGGAAGTCAAAATTTAATATTTAAAAAAATCATATCTCAACAACCACAAGAGGTAAATTCACAATTTTTGTACCATTGTACAGATCGTTAATTGTCAAAAAATATTTACAAAAAGGTGACCCCATTTTGACCTTACTTCCTGTCCAAACCGGAAGTCAAAGTTTAATATTTAAAAAATCATATCTCAACAACCACAAGAGGTAAATTCACAATTTTTGTACCATTGTACAGATCGTTAATTGTCAAAAAATATTTACAAAAAGGTGACCCCAATTTGACCATACTTCCTGTCCAAACCGGAAGTCAAAGTTTAATATTTAAAAAAATCATATCTCAACAACCACAAGAGGTAAATTGACAATTTTTGTACCATTGTACAGATCGTTAATTGTCGAAAAATATTTACACAAAGGTGACCCTAATTTGACCTTACTTCCTGTCCAAACCGGAAGTCAAAATTTAATATTTAAAAAAATCATATCTCAACAACCACAAGAGGTAAATTCACAATTTTTGTACCATTGTACAGATCGTTAATTGTCAAAAAATATTTACAAAAAGGTGACCCCAATTTGACCTTACTTCCTGTCCAAACCGGAAGTCAAAGTTTAATATTTAAAAAAATCATATCTCAACAACCACAAGAGGTAAATTGACATTTCTTGCACCATTATATAGATTGTTAATTGTTGAAAAATATTTAAACAAAGGTGACCCCAATTTGACCTTACTTCCTGTCCAAACCGGAAGTCAAAGTTTAATATTTAAAAAAATCATATCTCAACAACCACAAGAGGTAAATTGACATTTTTTGCACCATTGTACAGATCGTTAATTGTCGACAAATATTTACACAAAGGTGACCCTAATTTGACCATACTTCCTGTCCAAACCGGAAGTCAAAATTTAATATTTAAAAAAATCATATCTCAACAACCACAAGAGGTAAATTCACAATTTTTGTACCATTGTACAGATCGTTAATTGTCAAAAAATATTTACAAAAAGGTGACCCCATTTTGACCTTACTTCCTGTCCAAACCGGAAGTCAAAGTTTAATATTTAAAAAAATCATATCTCAACAACCACAAGAGGTAAATTCACAATTTTTGTACCATTGTACAGATCGTTAATTGTCAAAAAATATTTACAAAAAGGTGACCCCATTTTGGCCTTACTTCCTGTCGAAACCGGAAGTGAAAGTTTAATATTTAAAAAAATCATATCTCAACAACCACAAGAGGGAAATTCACAATTTTTGCACCATTGTACAGATCGTTAATTGTCAAAAAATATTTACACAAATGTGACCCTAAATTGACCATACTTCCTGTCCAAACCGGAAGTCAAAATATAATATTTAAAAAAATCATATCTCAACAACCACAAGAGGTAAATTCACAATTTTTGTACCATTGTACAGATCGTTAATTGTCAAAAAATATTTACAAAAAGGTGACCCCAATTTGACCTTACTTCCTGTCCAAACCGGAAGTCAAAGTTTAATATTTAAAAAAATCATATCTCAACAACCACAAGAGGTAAATTGAAATTTTTTGCACCATTATATAGATTGTTAATTGTCGAAAAATATTTACACAAAGGTGACCCAAATTTGACCTTACTTCCTGTCCAAACCGGAAGTCAAATTTTAATATTTACAAAAATCCTATCTCAACAACCACAAGAGGTAAATTGACATTTCTTGCACCATTATATAGATTGTTAATTGTTGAAAAATATTTAAACAAAGGTGACCCCAATTTGACCTTACTTCCTGTCCAAACCGGAAGTCAAAGTTTAATATTTAAAAAAATCATATCTCAACAACCACAAGAGGTAAATTGACATTTTTTGCACCATTGTACAGATCGCTAATTGTCGACAAATATTTACACAAAGGTGACCCTAATTTGACCATACTTCCTGTACAAACCGGAAGTCAAAATTTAATATTAAAAAAAATCATATCTCAACAAGCACAATAGGTAAATTCACAATTTTTGTACCATTGTACAGATCGTTAATTGTCAAAAAATATTTACAAAAAGGTGACGCCATTTTGACCTTACTTCCTGTCCAAACCGGAACCCAAAGTTTAATATTTAAAAAAAATCATATCTCAACAACCACAAGAGGTAAATTCACAATTTTTGTACCATTGTACAGATCGTTAATTGTCAAAAAATATTTACACAAAGGTGACCCTAATTTGACCATACTTCCTGTCCAAACCGGAAGTCAAAATTTAATATTAAAAAAAATCATATCTGAGCAACCACAAGAGGTAAATTCACAATTTTTGTACCATTGTACAGATCGTTAATTGTCAAAAAATATTTACAAAAAGGTGACCCCATTTTGGCCTTACTTCCTGTCGAAACCGGAAGTGAAAGTTTAATATTTAAAAAAATCATATCTCAACAACCACAAGAGGGAAATTCACAATTTTTGCACCATTGTACAGATCGTCATTGTCAAAAAATATTTACACAAATGTGACCCTAAATTGACCATACTTCCTGTCCAAACCGGAAGTCAAAATATAATATTTAAAAAAATCATATCTCAACAACCACAAGAGGTAAATTCACAATTTTTGTACCATTGTACAGATCGTTAATTGTCGACAAATATTTACACAAAGGTGACCCCATTTTGACCTTACTTCATGTCCAAACCGGAAGTCAAAGTTTAATATTTAAAAAAAATATATCTCAACAACCACAAGAGGTAAATTCTAAATTTTTGTACCATTGTACAGATCGTTAATTGTCAAAAAATATTTACAAAAAGGTGACCCCATTTTGACCTTACTTCCTGTCCAAACCGGAAGTGATAGTTTAATATTTAAAAAAATCATATCTCAACAACCACAAGAGGGAAATTCACAATTTTTGCACCATTGTACAGATCGTTAATTGTCAAAAAATATTTACACAAATGTGACCCTAAATTGACCATACTTCCTGTCCAAACCGGAAGTCAAAATATAATATTTAAAAAAATCATATCTCAACAACCACAAGAGGTAAATTCACAATTTTTGTACCATTGTACAGATCGTTAATTGTCAAAAAATATTTACAAAGGTGACCCATTTTTTGACCTTACTTCCTGTCCAAACCGGAAGTCAAAGTTTAATATTTAAAAATCATATCTCAACAACCACAAGAGGTAAATTCACAATTTTTGCACCATTGTACAGATCGTTAATTGTCAAAAAATATTTACACAAAGGTGACCCCAATTTGACCATACTTCCTGTCCAAACCGGAAGTCAAAATTTAATATTTAAAAAAATCATATCTCAACAACCACAAGAGGTAAATTCACAATTTTTGTACCGTTGTACAGATCGTTAATTGTCAAAAAATATTTACAAAAAGGTGACCCAATTTGACCTTACGTCCTGTCCAAACCGGAAGTCAAAATTTAATATTTAAAAAAAATCATATCTCAACAACCACAAGAGGTAAATTCACAATTTTTGCACCATTGTACAGATCGTTAATTGTCGACAAATATTTACACAAAGGTGACCCCATTTTGACCTTACTTCCTGTCCAAACCGGAAGTCAAAATTTAATATTTAAAAAAAATCATATCTCAACAACCACAAGAGGTAAATTCACAATTTTTGTACCATTGTACAGATCGTTAATTGTCAAAAAATATTTACAAAAAGGTGACCCCAATTTGACCTTACTTCCTGTCCAAACCGGAAGTCAAAGTTTAATATTTAAAAAAATCATATCTCAACAACCACAAGAGGTAAATTGAAATTTTTTGCACCATTATATAGATTGTTAATTGTCGAAAAATATTTACACAAAGGTGACCCAAATTTGACCTTACTTCCTGTCCAAACCGGAAGTCAAATTTTAATATTTACAAAAATCCTATCTCAACAACCACAAGAGGTAAATTGACATTTCTTGCACCATTATATAGATTGTTAATTGTTGAAAAATATTTAAACAAAGGTGACCCCAATTTGACCTTACTTCCTGTCCAAACCGGAAGTCAAAGTTTAATATTTAAAAAAATCATATCTCAACAACCACAAGAGGTAAATTGACATTTTTTGCACCATTGTACAGATCGCTAATTGTCGACAAATATTTACACAAAGGTGACCCTAATTTGACCATACTTCCTGTACAAACCGGAAGTCAAAATTTAATATTTAAAAAAATCATATCTCAACAAGCACAATAGGTAAATTCACAATTTTTGTACCATTGTACAGATCGTTAATTGTCAAAAAATATTTACAAAAAGGTGACCCCATTTTGACCTTACTTCCTGTCCAAACCGGAAGTGATAGTTTAATATTTAAAAAAATCATATCTCAACAACCACAAGAGGTAAATTCACAATTTTTGTACCATTGTACAGATCGTTAATTGTCGACAAATATTTACACAAAGGTGACCCCATTTTGACCTTACTTCATGTCCAAACCGGAAGTCAAAGTTTAATATTTAAAAAAAATATATCTCAACAACCACAAGAGGTAAATTCTAAATTTTTGTACCATTGTACAGATCGTTAATTGTCAAAAAATATTTACAAAAAGGTGACCCCATTTTGACCTTACTTCCTGTCCAAACCGGAAGTGATAGTTTAATATTTAAAAAAATCATATCTCAACAACCACAAGAGGGAAATTCACAATGTTTGCACCATTGTACAGATCGTTAATTGTCGACAAATATTTACAAAAAGGTGACCCAATTTGACCTTACGTCCTGTCCAAACCGGAAGTCAAAGTTTAATATTTAAAAAAAATATATCTCAACAACCACAAGAGGTAAATTCTAAATTTTTGTACCATTGTACAGATCGTTAATTGTCAAAAAATATTTACAAAAAGGTGACCCCATTTTGACCTTACTTCCTGTCCAAACCGGAAGTGATAGTTTAATATTAAAAAAAATCATATCTCAACAACCACAAGAGGAAATTCACATTTTTTGCACCATTGTACAGATCGTTAATTGTCAAAAAATATTTACAAAAAGGTAACCCAATTTGACCTTACGTCCTGTCCAAACCGGAAGTCAAAATTTAATATTAAATAAAATCATATCTGAGCAACCACAAGAGGTAAATTCACAATTTTTGTACCATTGTACAGATCGTTAATTGTCAAAAAATATTTACAAAAAGGTGACCCATTTTGACCTTACGTCCTGTCCAAACCGGAAGTCAAAGTTTAATATTAAAAAAAAATCATATCTCAACAACCACAAGAGGTAAATTCACAATTTTTGTACCATTGTACAGATCGTTAATTGTCAAAAATATTTACACAAATGTGTCCCTAAATTGACCATACTTCCTGTCCAAACCGGAAGTCAAAATATAATATTTAAAAAAATCATATCTCAACAACCACAAGAGGTAAATTCACAATTTGTGCACCATTATATAGATTGTTAATTGTTGAAAAATATTTAAACAAAGGTGACCCCAATTTGACCTTACTTCCTGTCCAAACCGGAAGTCAAAATTTAATATTTAAAAAAATCATATCTCAACAACCACAAGAGGTAAATTGAAATTTTTTGCACCATTGTACAGATCGTTAATTATCGACAAATATTTACACAAAGGTGACCCTAATTTGACCTTACTTCCTGTACAAACCGGAAGTCAAAATTTAATATTTAAAAAAATCCTATCTCAACAACCACAAGAGGTAAATTCTCAATTTTTGTACCATTGTAGAGATCGTTAATTGTCAAAAATATTTACAAAAAGGTGACCCCATTTTGACCTTACTTCCTGTCCAAACCGGAAGTCAAAGTTTAATATTTAAAACAATAATATCTCAACAACCACAAGAGGTAATTCACATTTTTGTACCATTGTACAGATCGTTAATTGTCAAAAATATTTACAAAAGGTGACAATTTGACCTTACTTCCTGTCCAAACCGAAGTCAAAGTTTAATATTTAAAAAATCATATCTCAACAACCACAAGAGGTAAATTGAAATTTTTGCACCATTATATAGATTGTTAATTGTCGAAAAATATTTACACAAAGGTGACCCAAATTTGACCTTACTTCCTGTCCAAACCGGAAGTCAAATTTTAATATTTACAAAAATCCTATCTCAACAACCACAAGAGGTAAATTGACATTTCTTGCACCATTATATAGATTGTTAATTGTTGAAAAATATTTAAACAAAGGTGACCCCAATTTGACCTTACTTCCTGTCCAAACCGGAAGTCAAAGTTTAATATTTAAAAAAATCATATCTCAACAACCACAAGAGGTAAATTGACATTTTTTGCACCATTGTACAGATCGTTAATTATCGACAAATATTTACACAAAGGTGACCCTAATTTGACCTTACTTCCTGTACAAACCGGAAGTCAAAATTTAATATTTAAAAAAAATCATATCTCAACAAGCACAATAGGGAAATTCACAATTTTTGTACCATTGTACAGATCGTTAATTGTCAAAAAATATTTACAAAAAGGTGACCCCATTTTGACCTTACTTCCTGTCCAAACCGGATGTGAAAATTTAATATTTTAAAAAATCATATCTCAACAACCACAAGAGGTAAATTCACAATTTTTGTACCATTGTACAGATCGTTAATTGTCAAAAAATATTTACACAAAGGTGACCCCATTTTGACCTTACTTCCTGTCCAAACCGGAAGTCAAAGTTTAATATTTAAAAAATCATATCTCAACAACCACAAGAGGTAAATTCTAAATTTTGTACCATTGTACAGATCGTTAATTGTCAAAAATATTTACAAAGGTGACCCCATTTTAACCTTACTTCCTGTCCAAACCGGAAGTGATAGTTTAATATTTAAAAAAATCATATCTCAACAACCACAAGAGGGAAATTCACATTTTTTGCACCATTGTACAGATCGTTAATTGTCGACAAATATTTACACAAAGGTGACCCCATTTTGACCTTACTTCCTGTCCAAACCGGAAGTCAAAGTTTAATATTTAAAAAAAATATATCTCAACAACCACAAGAGGTAAATTCTAAATTTTTGTACCATTGTACAGATCGTTAATTGTCAAAAAATATTTACAAAAGCTGACCCAATTTGACCTTACGTCCTGTCCAAACCGGAAGTCAAAATTTAATATTAAAAAAAATCATATCTCAACAACCACAAGAGGGAAATTCACAATTTTTGCACCATTGTACAGATCGTTAATTGTCAAACAATATTTACACAAAGGTGACCCTAATTTGACCTTACTTCCTGTCCAAACCGGAAGTCAAAATTTAATATTAAATAAAATCATATCTGAGCAACCACAAGAGGTAAATTCACAATTTTTGTACCATTGTACAGATCGTTAATTGTCAAAAAATATTTCCAAAAGGTGACCCATTTGACCTTACTTCCTGTCCAAACCGGAAGTGATAGTTTAATATTTAAAAAAATCATATCTCAACAACCACAAGAGGGAAATTCACAATTTTTGCACCATTGTACAGATCGTCATTGTCAAAAAATATTTACACAAATGTGTCCCTAAATTGACCATACTTCCTGTCCAAACCGGAAGTCAAAATATAATATTTAAAAAAATCATATCTCAACAACCACAAGAGGTAAATTCACAATTTGTGCACCATTATATAGATTGTTAATTGTTGAAAAATATTTAAACAAAGGTGACCCCAATTTGACCTTACTTCCTGTCCAAACCGGAAGTCAAAATTTAATATTTAAAAAAATCATATCTCAACAACCACAAGAGGTAAATTGAAATTTTTTGCACCATTGTACAGATCGTTAATTATCGACAAATATTTACACAAAGGTGACCCTAATTTGACCTTACTTCCTGTACAAACCGGAAGTCAAAATTTAATATTTAAAAAAATCATATCTCAACAAGCACAATAGGGAAATTCACAATTTTTGTACCATTGTACAGATCGTTAATTGTCAAAAAATATTTACAAAAAGGTGACCCCATTTTGACCTTACTTCCTGTCCAAACCGGATGTGAAAATTTAATATTTAAAAAAATCATATCTCAACAACCACAAGAGGTAAATTTACATTTTTTGTACCATTGTACAGATCGTTAATTGTCGACAAATATTTACACAAAGGTGACCCCATTTTGACCTTACTTCCTGTCCAAACCGGAAGTCAAAGTTTAATATTTAAAAAAAATATATCTCAACAACCACAAGAGGTAAATTCTAAATTTTTGTACCATTGTACAGATCGTTAATTGTCAAAAAATATTTACAAAAAGGTGACCCCATTTTGACCTTACTTCCTGTCCAAACCGGAAGTGATAGTTTAATATTTAAAAAAATCATATCTCAACAACCACAAGAGGGAAATTCACAATTTTTGCACCATTGTACAGATCGTTAATTGTCAAAAAATATTTACAAAAAGGTGACCCAATTTGACCTTACGTCCTGTCCAAACCGGAAGTCAAAGTTTAATATTTAAAAAAATCATATCTCAACAACCACAAGAGGTAAATTGACATTTTTTGCACCATTGTACAGATCGTTAATTGTCGACAAATATTTACACAAAGGTGACCCTAATTTGACCATACTTCCTGTCCAAACCGGAAGTCAAATTTAATATTTAAAAAAATCATATCTCAACAACCACAAGAGGTAAATTCACAATTTTTGTACCATTGTACAGATCGTTAATTGTCGAAAAAAATTTACAAAAAGGTGACCCCAATTTGACCTTACTTCCTGTCCAAACCGGAAGTCAAAGTTTAATATTTAAAAAAATCATATCTCAACAACCACAAGAGGTAAATTGACATTTTTTGCACCATTGTACAGATCGTTAATTGTCGACAAATATTTACACAAAGGTGATGCAAATTTGACCTTACTTCCTGTCCAAACCGGAAGTCAAATTTTAATATTTTCAAAAATCCTATCTCAACAACCACAAGAGGTAAATTGACATTTCTTGCACTATTATATAGATTGTTAATTGTTGAAAAATATTTAAACAAAGGTGACCCCAATTTGACCTTACTTCCTGTCCAAACCGGACGTCAAAGTTTAATATTTAAACAAATCTTATCTCAACAACCACAAGAGGTAAATTGACATTTTTTGCACCATTGTACAGATCGCTAATTGTCGACAAATATTTACACAATGGTGACCCTAATTTGACCATACTTCCTGTACAAACCGGAAGTCAAAATTTAATATTTAAAAAAATCATATCTCAACAAGCACAATAGGTAAATTCACAATTTTTGTACCATTGTACAGATCGTTAATTGTCAAAAAATATTTACAAAAAGGTGACGCCATTTTGACCTTACTTCCTGTCCAAACCGGAACCCAAAGTTTAATATTTAAAAAAAATCATATCTCAACAACCACAAGAGGTAAATTCACAATTTTTGTACCATTGTACAGATCGTTAATTGTCAAAAAATATTTACACAAAGGTGACCCTAATTTGACCATACTTCCTGTCCAAACCGGAAGTCAAAATTTAATATTAAAAAAAATCATATCTGAGCAACCACAAGAGGTAAATTCACAATTTTTGTACCATTGTACAGATCGTTAATTGTCAAAAAATATTTACAAAAAGGTGACCCCATTTTGGCCTTACTTCCTGTCGAAACCGGAAGTGAAAGTTTAATATTTAAAAAAATCATATCTCAACAACCACAAGAGGTAAATTCACAATTTTTGCACCATTGTACAGATCGTCATTGTCAAAATATATTTACACAAAGGTGACCCCATTTTGACCTTACTTCCTGTCCAAACCGGAAGTGATAGTTTAATATTTAAATAAATCATATCTCAACAACCACAAGAGGGAAATTCACAAATTTTGCATCATTGTACAGATCGTTAATTGTCAAAAAATATTTACAAAAAGGTGACCCAATTTGACCTTACGTCCTGTCCAAACCGGAAGTCAAAGTTTAATATATAAAAAAAATCATATCTCAACAACCACAAGAGGTAAATTGAAATTTTTTGCACCATTATATAGATTGTTAATTGTCGAAAAATATTTACACAAAGGTGACCCCAATTTGACCTTAGTTCCTGTCCAAACCGGAAGTCAAAGTTTAATATTTACAAAAATCCTATCTCAACAACCATAAGAGGTAAATTGACATTTCTTGCACCATTATATAGATTGTTAATTGTCGAAAAATATTTAAACAAAGGTGACCCCAATTTGACCTTACTTCCTGTCCAAACCGGAAGTCAAATTTTAATATTTAAAAAATTCATATCTCAACAACCACAAAAGGTAAATTTACATTTTTTGCACCATTGTACAGATCGTTAATTGTCGACAAATATTTACACAAAGATGACCCTAATTTGACCATACTTCCTGTACAAACCGTAAGTCAAAATTTAATATTTAAAAAAATCATATCTCAACAAGCACAATAAGGAAATTCACAATTTTTGTACCATTGTACAGATCGTTAATTGTCAAAAAATATTTACAAAAAGGTGACCCCATTTTGACCTTACTTCCTGTCCAAACCGGAAGTCAAAATTTAATATTTAAAAAAATCATATCTCAACAACCACAAGAGGTAAATTGACATTTTTTGCACCATTGTACAGATCGTTAATTGTCGACAAATATTTACACAAAGGTGACCCTAATTTGACCATACTTCCTGTCCAAACCGGAAGTCAAAATTTAATATTTAAAAAAATCATATCTCAACAACCACAAGAGGTAAATTCACAATTTTTGTACCATTGTACAGATCGTTAATTGTCAAAAAATATTTACAAAAAGGTGACCCAATTTGACCTTACGTCCTGTCCAAACCGGAAGTCAAAGTTTAATATTTAAAAAAAATCAAATCTCAACAACCACAAGAGGTAAATTCACAATTTGTGTACCATTGTACAGATCGTTAATTGTCAAAAAATATTTACAAAAAGGTGACCCCAATTTGACCTTACTTCCTGTCCAAACCGGAAGTCAAAGTTTAATATTTTAAAAAATCATATCTCAACAACCACAAGAGGTAAATTGAAATTTTTTGCACCATTATATAGATTGTTAATTGTCGAAAAATATTTACACAAAGGTGACCCTAATTTGACCTTACTTCCTCTCCAAACCGCAAGTCAAATTTTAATATTTACAAAAATCCTATCTCAACAACCACAAGAGGTAAATTGACATTTCTTGCACCATTATATAGATTGTTAATTGTTGAAAAATATTTAAACAAAGGTGACCCCAATTTGACCTTACTTCCTGTCCAAACCGGAAGTCAAAGTTTAATATTTAAAAAAATCATATCTCAACAACCACAAGAGGTAAATTGACATTTTTTGCACCATTGTACAGATCGTTAATTGTCAAAAAATATTTACAAAAAGGTGACGCCATTTTGACCTTACTTCCTGTCCAAACCGGAACCCAAAGTTTAATATTTAAAACAAATCATATCTCAACAACCACAAGAGGTAAATTCACAATTGTTGTACCATTGTACAGATCGTTAATTGTCAAAAAATATTTACAAAATAGTGACCCCATTTTGGCCTTACTTCCTGTCGAAACCGGAAGTGAAAGTTTAATATTTAAAAAAATCATATCTCAACAACCACAAGAGGGAAATTCACAATTTTTGCACCATTGTACAGATCGTCATTGTCAAAAAATATTTACACAAATGTGACCCTAAATTGACCATACTTCCTGTCCAAACCGGAAGTCAAAATATAATATTTAAAAAAATCATATCTCAACAACCACAAGAGGTAAATTCACAATTTTTGTACCATTGTACAGATCGTTAATTGTCGAAAAATATTTACAAAAAGGTGACGCCATTTTGACCTTACTTCCTGTCCAAACCGGAACCCAAAATTTAATATTTAAAAAAAATCATATCTCAACAACCACAAGAGGTAAATTCACAATTTTTGTACCATTGTACAGATCGTTAATTGTCAAAAAATATTTACACAAAGGTGACCCTAATTTGACCATACTTCCTGTCCAAACCGGAAGTCAAAATTTAATATTAAAAAAAATCATATCTGAGCAACCACAAGAGGTAAATTCACAATTTTTGTACCATTGTACAGATCGTTAATTGTCAAAAAATATTTACAAAAAGGTGACCCCATTTTGGCCTTACTTCCTGTCGAAACCGGAAGTGAAAGTTTAATATTTAAAAAAATCATATCTCAACAACCACAAGAGGGAAATTCACAATTTTTGCACCATTGTACAGATCGTCATTGTCAAAAAATATTTACACAAATGTGACCCTAAATTGACCATGCTTCCTGTCCAAACCGGAAGTCAAAATATAATATTTAAAAAAATCATATCTCAACAACCACAAGAGGTAAATTCACAATTTTTGTACCATTGTACAGATCGTTAATTGTCAAAAAATATTTACAAAAAGGTGACCCCAATTTGACCTTATTTCCTGTCCAAACCGGAAGTCAAATTTTAATATTTAAAAAAATCATATCTCAACAACCACAAGAGGTAAATTCACAATTTTTGTACCATTATACAGATTGTTAATTGTCGAAAAATATTTACACAAAGGTGACCCCAATTTGACCTTACTTCCTGTCCAAACCGGAAGTCAAAGTTTAACATTTAAAAAAATCATATCTCAACAACCACAAGAGGTAAATTCACAATTTTTGTACCATTATACAGATTGTTAATTGTCGAAAAATATTTACACAAAGGTGACCCCAATTTGACCTTACTTCCTGTCCAAACCGGAAGTCAAAGTTTAACATTTAAAAAAATCATATCTCAACAACCACAAGAGGTAAATTCACAATTCTTTCACCATTGTATAGATCGTTAATTGTCAAATAATATTTAGAAAAAGGTGACCCCAATTTGACCATACTTCCTGTCCAAACCGGAAGTCAAAGTTTAATATTTTAAAACAATCATATCTCAACAACCACAAGAGGTAAATTCACAATTTTTGTACCATTATACAGATTGTTAATTGTCGAAAAATATTTACACAAAGGTGACCCCAATTTGACCTTACTTCCTGTCCAAACCGGAAGTCACACTTTAATATTTAACAAAAATCATATCTCAACAACCACAAGAGGTAAATTCACAATTTTTGTACCATTATACAGATTGTTAATTGTCGAAAAATATTTACACAAAGGTAACCCCAATTTGACATTACTTCCTGTCCAAACCGGAAGTCAAAGTTTAATATTAAAAAAGGAATTGATGACGTAACCATTTTAACTTCAACCGAACACCTTGTTTTTGTTGTGACAAAAACTTATATCTAGTTTTACTTCTTCTTCTTCTTCTCCCCGACGTCTGTCCGCAAAAAAACACATACTTGCAAACTTCACATGAACTTGAAACTTGGCATGTACTTAGAACTTAACAAGTAGATGAAACTCGAGTTGTGAGTGACCCCGATTTGACCTGACTTCCTGTCCAAACCGGAAGTCAAAGTTTAATATTAAAAAAAATCATATCTCAACAACCACAACAGGTAAATGGAAATTGTTTGCACTATTGTATAGATTGTTAATTGTCGAAAAATATTTACAAAAACATGACCCCAATTTGACCTTACTTCCTGTCCAAACCGGAAGTCAAAGTTTAACATTAACAAAAATCATATCTCAACAACCACAAGAGATAAATTCACAATTCTTTCACCATTGTACAGATCGTTAATTGTCAAAACATATTTTCAAAAAGGTGACCCCAATTTGACCTTTAATTCCTGTCCAAACCGGAAGTCAAAGTTTAATATTTAACAAAAATCATATCTCAATAACCACAAGAGATAAATTCACAATTCTTTCACCATTGTACAGATCGTTAATTGTCAAAACATATTTTCAAAAAGGTGACCCCAATTTGACCTTTACTTCCTGTCCAAACCGGAAGTCAAAGTTTAATATTTAACAAAAATCATATCTCAATAACCACAAGAGATAAATTCACAATTCTTTCACCATTGTACAGATCGTTAATTGTCAAAAAATATTTTCAAAAAAGTGACCCCAATTTGACCTTTACTTCCTGTCCAAACCGGAAGTCAAAGTTAAATATTTAAAAAAAATCATATCTCAACAACCACAAGAGAGAAATTCACAATTCTTTCACTATTGTACAGATCGTTAATTGTCAAATAATATTTTGAAAAAGGTGACCCCAATTTGACCTTACTTCCTGTCCAAACCGGAAGTCAAAGTTTAATATTTAAAAAAATCATATCTCAACAACCACAAGAGGTAAATTCACAATTCTTTCACCATTGTACAGATCGTTAATTGTCGAAAAATATTTACAAAAAGGTGACCCCAATTTGACCTTACTTCCTGTCCAAACCGGAAGTCAATGTTTAATATTTTAAAAAATCATATCTCAACAACCACAACAGGTAAATGGACATTTTTTGCACTATTGTACAGATCTTTAATTGTCAAAAAATATTTGCAAAAAGGTGACCCCAAATTGACCTTACTTCTTGTCCAAACCGGAAGTCAAAGTTTAATATTTAAAAAAAAATCATATCTCAACAACCACAAGAGGTAAATTCACAATTTTTGTACCATTGTACAGATCGTTAATTGTCAAAACAATTTTACACAAAGTTGACCCCAATTTTACCTTTACTTCCCTCCCGAACACCTAGAGTTTGTGTAAACAAACTCGAATCTCTAGTTAATATTTAAAATTCTTATAATGTATCCCAGTGCTGATTGTGTGGCTTCAACAGGACATCATGTAGAGATGAATTACATTTTCTGAAAGGAAACAAAATACAGTGTTATCATACACTATTCAATTATAATGGTTATATAGGATGACCTTTTTGTATAGAAAGAAAAATGAGGAGTACAAGTGGATAAAATCAGGTGAGAGATTACTATGACTAACATTTTCAATAATATAGAGCTGAGTATGTGTTCATTTGCTGAAAATGCATGTGTTATCCCTCGGGGACTACTTTCACTTTAAGCTTTAAAAGAGCAGTCACACAATCCAGATGATCAAGCTTGGGACGGTAGGAAACGTGGTTAGTAGAGGAGGAGGGAGGAGGGTGTACAGGGGAAATCAGGTGGTGGTGATATTACAATTAAATAAAGTGTTTGTTTCTGTATCTGTCAGTGTCGGGTATACTGCCAACAAACCAACAGGATATACGGTTACAAGCGCATGGTGGATAGCAGAATTTTTTTTTAAAGTAAGCACTCCCCTTAGAGTATAGGTCCTTAGAATTGAAGATTGCTGTATCCCTGAAAGTTTTGTTTTGATAAAAGATTCCATCGTAGTAGCTTCCCTAATGAGTGTTGTGATTTGGTAAAAGAAAAGATGGGAATTACTGCAATATGAGGGAGTGGGTGTGTGAAACCATACTCATACTTGCTCAATGGTGAAACGCAAGTTCTGGCACTCAGTGAGTGGGAAAGCGGTGATAAAAAATATGGGTAAATTGTAGAGTTGGGGGAGTGGGAATGTTTAGAAAGAGCCAAAGCTACATGTGATGTTGCAGCTCCATGAAGAAAATTGTAGTAGTGATGTGCAGAAAAAGAAACGAAGGGCTTGCGCTGCACAGTACCCGTGAATTGTATGAACGGTACATATACTGTACATTAAGTAGCCAACACACGGTACATTGCACACGTGAGATCACAACACACACTGACGGGAAGTGCACGAATTGTAAGAATGGCTGTTGCATGTTATAGTTCGCAGGCGCTGAGGCAGTGTGGTCATTGGTACATTTGACACAGATGGGTCCGGGACGGCAAAACACCTGACTCAGCACAGAGGAGTGCAAGCGCACAATTAACGGGTCCGGAATGATGGCCACTGCATGAGGAAAAAAATGGAATAAGTGCAGAAAGCCCGGGATTCACCCGCCACGCACAAAATACATGACAGGTGGAGCCTTATCCGATATGAAGGTACCCGTCCCAAGCTGCAAGACCGACAATTAAAAGGTTTAAAGACTGAGACTGTTTGAGAGGGCCAAATGATTTCACTCTTATTATATACATGCAGATTTCTTAACAAAATGACTACCCCTGATTTACAGGGCTCATCTTGACTCTCTTTCTAAAACATCGTTGTATTGAAATCTAGATCATTCAATGTGACAAACTCTTGATATACCACAGTGCTCAGAAACAAGTAAAAAGCTATTGCAAAGTACATGCATATAACGGCTCTTTTAGAGCATGAGAAGAAGAACAAATCATATCAACTTACTTTTGTTTACTGCTTGGTTGCAATGATCCATAGCACTTGTATCTTTCAAAATATCTCTTCACAATAAGGGTCTGGCTGGATGTCAAAGGAGATGTCCTTATAGTTGAATGAAAAAATATTAAACTTACATGTTTATGAAAAGCTGACATGTCCATTTCAAAAGTTTACATGTGCTTTTGTATTGGGAAAAAATAAACAGTTTGTACTGTACACACAGTGCTTTGTGGACTTGTGGCTGGTGATACATTACTGCAGAGTTAAAATAAAGCACTTTTGTGTTCCATATGTGATGATGCTAAAGGCTTTAGTTGACACATTATATTTTATATTGGTAACTTACACAAAAAGGAAAGGTATGAAACAAATCTACATCTTTAAATGCTTCATTCCAGACTTGGACCAATACAGTGCATTTCAGATAGACATGTTTCTCTGAAGTATTGGTATCAGTATGAACTGTATAATCATAAACATCATAAAACTTAACCATAATTTCATGCTGATTTGTCAATATTGAGAGCACAGGTTCGTTGTAATCAGAATAAATGTCTATAACAAATTTGCTATTGAAATAAGCAAATTAGTTTTGCTATTAAAATGATAATTAAACATTTAACCAATATTTGTACTGTAAATCAGAATAAGTTATATCATTTATTGCTCGTATACAAGAGTGTGCATGTACCAGAATGGTATCATGAGAAAGACAAGATGAAAGCACTAACAATTTGTCTGATCAAATGATTCCAGGATTGACAATGCACTGTGCTATCAAGAGTTTGTTACAGATAAGTCAGTTTTTGTAGTGTTTGTATCATAACATAACAACATTAGATTAAAATTGATTTTGCATGTACACCAGTAAAGCATTGGCTATTAGAAGTTTTTTTTTTAGAACATTTGGGTAATACGGTTTTTGCGTGGATGACTTTCTCACCAATAACTCTAATAACAAAGTACATGTACTGTAATTACAGCACATGTTGACTATCTTCACGGGCATTCAAGGGCAAACTCTTACTAGCACATTGCACATCAAATATTGCTTCTATTACAAATAACTGCTCATATTTAGATATACTGTACTAACTTTAAGCAATGGAGAAATAACATCTGTTCACATTGTATCGATGACAACATCTTCCATGAAACATCATTAGTCCTGACATGCCTGAAGAGTGTTAATATTGAATTCGTCCATTGTAGTGGCGTTCTAAGATGAAACATCAGTCAGTAAACATCATGTGTACTGAAGGAATGCTGACACTGAATCATCCATTATAGTCACATTTCTATGATGACATCATTCAAGAAACATCATTTGTACTGAAGGAAGCCTGACATTGATGATACACCAGTTGTAGGTAGTCATACTTTTGTGAATGCAGCATCATCTTATAATTATCATTTCAATTGAAGAGTGGTGAATACTGTGGTGAATACTGAGTTTAATAGTAGCTGCAACTCGACATTTATGTCATTTCAATTCATATATCTGCTCATTTAATCACATAATAAAACATATAAATATACAAAAAAACTGAAAAACACACATGATCAACATGTACTAACTGCTTTCAAAACATTTGCAGCAAGAGTAGCAAACATCTTCTTGGTAAATGTGACAGAATTTCACCATAATCCACACAGTTGGGCTGCAATGATTATGAGACACACATGTGTACGTACGTTCAACACAATCTTATTTTAGGTTTACTGGTTTAGACTTATCATCCAAAACTAAGCCTTTCTTCAATATTTCAGGTATTATTCTAAATATACTACTCAAAACAATTTAGGGAACACTGGAATAATCTCAGTTAAAGCAAGA
This sequence comes from Zoroaster sp. YZ-2022, assembly GCA_029582265.1. NCBI lineage: Eukaryota > Metazoa > Echinodermata > Asteroidea > Forcipulatida > Zoroasteridae > Zoroaster > Zoroaster sp. YZ-2022. Next base: position 1,035,201 of record CM055829.1, read on the forward strand.
TCATTTATTTCATATAAACACAATGTTTCACAGAATTGATGAGAAACAACTGCACAATGAAACATATGATAAAGGATGCATGTAGTGATTACACATTTCATGACATGACTACTGAAAGAGAGAGGGGGTTGCAAATGAAAATCCCGGTTCATGGAACATTTCAATAACGGGTGTGACCACCTTTTGCAGTAACACATGCAACACAACGTGTTCCCTAAATTGTTTTGAGTAGTATATAGTGAAAAATGTACAAGGTGGGTTTCACAAAATATTATGCATGTTAATTTATTACATTGATACTTTACAGCAGTGCAACCTTAAAACACATTTTAAGACACCCTGTTATTTCTTAATTACCCAGACACTTTTCTCTTTTTTTGAGTTAGAACAATCACCAACATTATTAGTACGTAATGGGATAAACTTGGACAAAATGCTTGTCATCTCATTCTCCCATTTTTTTTACAAACAAAGTTATCAGTAATTGTGTATACTAATGGTGTGGTAACTGCATACTTGTAGATTGTGTATTTATGCTCACTCATAGTTTTTTTTTACAAACACACTATACTGTACTGCATGTACATGTATGCAGTTACATTTACATAGATGTACATACATATGTCATTTAAACTATTATCCTCATTTAACCCTCCTACTTCTGGTGCCTTTTTCAGACAAGTTGATGCACCATTTGAAACCATTTGTTTTGTGAAACATACCAAGGTGTAGTGTATCCACACCGTGCATTTGAATGATTTATAAGCCACTGTAGTACATTCACCATTTGAAACCATTCGGTTATGGAAACACACCAAGGTGTTGTGTATCCACCATTCAAAAACCATTTGAATGGATTTGAATGGTAGTAAAGCTTGCTACCAACACTTTTCAAATGGTATCACCATGTGTGTACAAAACCAATGGCCGTTTTTGAAAGTGGCAATTTTGAATGGTTTCAAATGGTCAAACAGTAGGAGGGTTAACAATACATACACACTGACCATATACAAATATTATCGTAACACTAAACTGCATCGGGGCAGTTTGAAACTTTCAATACAAACTATTTTAAATCAAGATGCACTATTGAAAAAGCACAACATTGCTCTATAATAAATCAATCCATTAATCCTTGCCCACAATAACATCTGCCAAACAGCAGCACTCACATGAATGTACACCTCCAATATGCACCCTTAATTTGCACAATGCACAAGTAGTCTTATGGGTTTCGATCCAACTCGGACCCAAACCATCTCGGACCCATGCCAACTCGGACCCATGCCAACTCGGACCCACTACCAACTCGGACCCACGCCAACTCGGACCCACTACCAACTCGGACTCATGCCAACTCGGACCCACTACCAACTCGGACCCAAAACCAACTCGGACCCACTACCAACTCGGACCCAACCACTACCAACTCGGACCCATTATTCCATTTGACAATGTTTGGCAAATTTTAAAAGATATTGATTATAATTTTATTTTGTGTCTGTCGCATTGTGAATGTTTGTACTTACTTTTTTTTTTTGTTTGCTTCCATTGTATAGCATTTGTCTTGTTCTCTGTAGATAGCACTTTAAGTAACTTAGTATTATCTTTGCCCAGATTTAATTCTATTGTGGGGCAATTTGGGTTATTTTACATAAAGTGCAATACAATATGCATTTTTAAAATTATTATAAAATAATTGCAACATCGGTCACACCATTTTTTCTCAATATAACAACAGTTTTATGCATGATAGATATATTTATTTATTCAACCAATGATTAAAACAATCACAGGAAATTGTATCGTTGGGCTCGTTTAAATACATTACATTATTTTTACGAAAATCAATTATCATTTCTTTAGTTTTGTCAACATTCAAAATAAGATTGTTGAATGACACCATTTTACAAGAGAAGATACTTCATTACAATAACTAGATTCATCGCCATTTAAAATTAAACCACACAGGGTTGTATCATCAGCAAATTTTACAATGACGTTAGACGAATCTCCAACATTACAATCGTGTGTGCATAAACTAAACAATAAAGGGGATAGACCACAGTCCTGTGGTGTTCCTGTGCTAACAGTGATTGTTTTGAGAAACTTGAACCGATTCTGACAACTTGTCTGCGCTCTAATAAAAAATCTAAAACCCAGTTACATAAAGATCTCGGTATATTAAGGTCAATCAACTTCTGATAAAGCTTAACTGGAATTTTAGTATTAAAAGCCGATGAATAATCAATGAATAAAATACGAGCAAATACGAGCAAACTTTATACATAATGAACACAAACTATAACACGTATATTTTAATAAAAACACTTCACTTCTAATATTATCCAACAAAATTATTGAATGATCAGTTACATGAAATCTCCCATCCATCCTAATCTGCTACCGGCAGAGCGCCGTAAAGGTGCGCGCATGCATGCAGGAGTTGCTTCGGGGTTTTGCTACCTGCATCGAACTTGTCCCACAGCTGAAAGAGGCGCCCATGCACGTTCCTGTACGTGCGCCGTTGGTAACGGCACAGCCT
>CM055829.1:1038245-1153211 GCA_029582265.1 Zoroaster sp. YZ-2022
CCAAATTTTATCATCTAAATTATAAAACGTTTTTCTTTGTGTAACGTCTTCGATAAGTCCACTTTTTTCAATAGTGTAAGCGTTGTTTTTATTTACATCGCTACTATAAAAAACTCGTTCACTCTCTGCGCTAGTTTCGCTCGTACGACTGGGTCCGTAAATGCTCGCCATATTTATAACATATAAATATTAATTTAACGGTAAACTTTAAATTTTTATATTATAACAGATTTTAGAATTTAGCGCGCCGAAAAAAGTCGCCTCTACAAAAACTTTTTCAACACCACGCATTTTAAAACACATTTCGTACTTGAGATGCTGCGTTTCATTATCGATAAAATGAAATTTTTCATCTCGTTCTGGCGAAGGAATGTAATAAATGTTGGGTGCGTAATCACGCGTTACTGCGTGCGTAGCAAAACTATTAGGTTTTTATAAATTGCGTAAAAATACTGCAGTATGTAGGTGAAACGTTAAACATGAAAAAAGGTTGTTTAAACGTAGCGTGCCATCCGAGTATAACGTTATTTTTTTCGATGAGAATAGTTCTTTGTAAAATTTCATCTCTGTTTAAATATCCATGATGTTCGAACGATAATGTTCGTGCAATTTCGCCCGCATCGCCTTTCGTTGATGCTACACCAACAACGACGTTACTCGTTATACGACTAGGTCCGTAAATGCTCGCCATATTTATAGTATTTCTATATTTAAAATAATGGGAAAACCGTGATTATGTATATCTCTGCTTTTGCTATCTCTAACTCTAAAAGTCAACTCGTTAAAAGTGCCGACTCGTAATTTTTTGTTTAGTGGATTTTTATATTCCATGTACATGCTTTCGCCGAACGACGCGTCTTGCAAAGGAAAAGCGTTTAAAATAGTGCAAGGTTTACCGTTGAAATAATTATCGGTCGTAGAAATTTGATCGCAATGAATGTATAAAATTTTAAAAAGTTGTACGTCGATTTTGTTGCTGTATTCTCCCGCGGTTAGAAATTCGTTGTGAAACCCCAGTAAATTAGACAACCCACTAGTAAATTTAATAGACTTGTTTGATTGAGTTATTTTTAGCAAAAAGACGCCCGTCTTTTTATCGATTGCAAACGTGATCCAAGGATTATCTTTCGTTATAACGTCGACAATTTCGTTAATGTTGTAAAGCCCGGGCTCGATAAACGTTACAACATTTTCTTCGCCCGTCGTGCTAACGATTATTCTTTCTTTTTTACGCACGTTGTAATATCCCACCCAAACGTTTACGCTGTGTAATACAATCGAGAGATTATCTCGTCTATTATCGATAACATTATCCAATTTAATTGATCCACCTTCTTTACCGATTTCGATTTCGAACGTATGATACATTTTATTATTAAAATTTATAAAAAGTTATAATAAATGACTTTTCCATTAGCTTTCGAGAGTAATTATTCGTATCCGTACGAGCAATCTGGAAATTTTAAGGCGCCTCTTTTTTAACGCTAGCGATTTAACGAGTTTAAATATTTACGTTAACGATAACGATTTTTTGTCGCGCATTTCGATAATGTTTTTAGCAACTACAAGTTGCCTAAAGTTAATAGCGATAAAGTCGTCAACGATTGGCATCATAATCCATTAATTTTTATCAAAATCAAATAAATTTTACGACGTATTGCGCTACGACGAGATGCGGTGTAGGTTACGATCATTTGAATCATCCGAATGCGATGATTCGTAGTTTTAGATTTCACGTTTATTATCAAATAAGACGATTGTTAAAAGAAATGAGCTGCCTACATCTTTTCAAAATTATTTTAGCGCTTTCGAAAACAATATAGACGTAAGCGCGTATAAAAGACTATGTAAAGACTTTCATTTATCAACATCGAGCGATTGGAAACAACGCGTTGATGCGTACAGCGGCGGATTAGGTACCGCTTATTTTGGAGAAATATCGGTAAAAGATACGATCCAGTACCTGGGTATAACTACGACAATTCTATTTTAAATCACAACGTCGACCCTATTCTTCTCCACAATTTAAACTTTGAAGCGAGTGGAAAAAATGGCTTTTTGACGACGGTGTACATAATCGTAAAGAACATACTATTAGAGTAGGATTTATTTTACAATCTGATAGCGTTAAATCGGCGTATACTAAATTTATATTGTCTTTGGGGTTAGCTAGAGGTTTTACGGATATCGGCACGGAACGAATTAACGATTCTATAAGGACGTACGTTTACGCGATTTTAGGAGCTCAAGCGCGAGTTAAAAGTTCGTTTCTCGCTAGTGGCGTTGGTTTAGACGCTCAGCGCGAATTTATAAATATAACCAACGCGGAGATTGATTCTCCTATTGATTTACAATCTAGTGTTCAACGATATCAAGACGTTTTACAAAACGCTCGCAGTCAATTAAACTTTTGTCTCGGACAAAATTTATACATGATGCCTAGCGATATGAATTTACGAATAGGCACTTATGCGGGATACAACAATAATATATTGATCGCTCGTCACGATCTCGATCTATCGTTGGGAATTAATGGAAATACAAATTCAACGCCAGTCCTTGCTCCTATTTTACCGTTAGATGACACTGAAAGCTTAAAAGCGCAAACGCACGTGCAAGACGATAAAACATCGGACGTTACCTCTTTAGAAACTACGATAAAAGAAGAATCTCCCTCTACGCTCCGCGTTAGCGCAATACGAGACATTACGCAAGAATCTCCCACACTCACCGCTCACGAAGAAGAAAAAAATTATTTAAGTATAGGTCTCGCAGTTTTAACTACGCTAACCGTTATGATTTACGAATTGTTATTTTAACGTTTTCTGCGCGTACGTTAAAACTAGTACTCCGACTCCCGTTAACGCCAACCACAAATGTTTCGCCGCGAGCGACACTACTTTCGAAGCTGTTTTAAATAACCAACTTACTATACTACCTATAATAGCTGGTAAAGAGGCTAAAGCCGCGGCTCCTAGTTTAGATAATACGCTCGCTAGATTTTTAAATATTTTTTGTATCCACCCACCGCTATCTGGAGTTGGTGCTGGTGGCGGTACGGGTTTCGGCGGAGCTGGTTTTGGCGGTACTGGTTTCGGCGGTACTGGTTTCGGAGTGGGTTGAGGTAAAATTTTGCTCACGGAATTGACGATCGATTCGACGATATAAGCGATCGTCGTGCTGACTGCCGTTAATATACTTACGATCGTTACGCCTTGTTCTCTAAATAAAGTTTTAATTCTTTCACCCAACGTAGCGTCTCTGTACAACATTTTTTGTACAGTTTCTCTAATTCTATTAATTTGCGCGCGCAAAACGTAATCTTGCGCGTCAATTTGCTGAACCAAAGCTTCTTTATCACCTTTAGATTTAGCAACTCGCGTTTATAATTTTCATCGACGTTTAACCCTCTTTTTCGGCGTCGTTAATTAATTCTTGATTATCGTTGATTTTTGATTAATTACTTTTAATTTGGTTAAAAGATTTAATTGTTCGCCTCGGTTCATCGTCATGATATTATTGAGCGCTTCAACTTCTCGCATCGTAACTTCCGATTCCGTTTGAGTTTCTTCATTCGCAACCGCTATTTCGATCGCTTCTTTTACTCGCAAAGATTTATTTACGCGTTGCTGAGCTCTAACTTGCGTCGATACATCTACGCTTTTAGCGGATATATTCTCTTGCGTCGATACATCTACGCTTTCAGCGGATATATTCGCTTGCGTCGATACATCTACGCGTTTTTTTTCCTATTTCTATAATCGCTAGTTGTAGTTTTTTTTCTCTCGCCGATAAATCTAGTCGTTGTTTTACTATATTTTCACTAGCTAGTCGTTGTAGATCTTCTCTCGCCGAAAAATCTTGTTGTTGATGTTCTATATTAACTATCTCTAGTCGTAGTTGTTTTTCTCGCTTCAATAAATCATCGCGTTGACTCTCTATATCGTCCGCTAGTCGTTGTAGATCTTCTCTCGCCGATAAATCTTGTTGTTTATCTATACTATCTCGCGTCGATTCGGATAGTCGTTGTTTTTTTCTCTCGCCGATAAATCTTGTCGTTGTTTATCTATTTTATCATTCGCTAGTCGTAGTTGTTTTTCTCGCTTCAATAAATCATCGCGTTTATGATCTATAACGAGTTCTAATAGTCGTTGTCGTTTTTCTCGCTCCGATAAATCTTGTTGTTGATTTATTTCTTCTAATTGCGTCGATATATCTAATCGTTGCTGCTCTAAAGATTCTAATTGAGCCGATACATCTTCCATTTCGATATTCTCTCGCGTCGGTACATCTTCCATTTCGATATTCTCTAGCGTCGATACATCTTGCGGTTGTTCACCTAACTCCCAAAAGATGTTATCGCGTTCGTCGCGCGTTTCTTCACGTCGTTGACTCGACGGTTCGAAAAGCGGTGGCGTTGGTAACTTTCTCCTGGTACCCGGTAATGGTTCTCGAGTTTCTTTTAAAACTCGAGCGAGATTTGTTTTTTTAGTTTCATACATTTCAAAATCTGAAATATGCAATCTAGGTTTCATCGAATTAAAACTTAAAAATCCACCGCTTTTTTTATTCGTTAATCGAGTCGATTGTTGTCCCTTTTTTTTTTAAATAAAGTACTTCTTTCCCATCTTCGAGTTTTAACCGAAACACAGTAGGGTCTATAATCGGGTCCTTGAATCCCAAGTGTTTATAAAACTCAGCTACTTTTTTTTTTAGTTTTAAAGTTTCTAAAGGAAGATCTACGTGACTCAAACCTTGTTGCGATTGTTGTTGTTGCCGTCGTATTTCTTCTCGTTGTTGTCTAATTTTTTCGTCGTAATCTTCTTCTTCATAATATTGAAATTCTTCATCTTCTTCGGGTAAATTATAAGCCGGATCAGCTTCCATATAATCGTAACCTCCTTCCGCCATTTTATAATTACTTTTTATCTTTCTTTAACAATTTATAACTCGCGTAACCAATTACTTTTTATCTTTCTTTAACAATTTATAACTCGCGTAACCAACTAAACTCATGCCAATGATGATAAATACAATTTCTCGCGTTTTTTTATCTTCGCTAGGAACGTAAAAATCTTCTAGCTGCGGTTCGTTATACAAATCAGGAGGTAAATTCATTCGTTGGTTAGTTACTCGCGAATATTCATCCATCGCTTCGTCGATATTATTAAACGTTCTTACGGCGCTCGTTTCTTTTTGTATTTTCTCGTTTAAATAATCTAGATATTTTAAACGCTTTTTACTAAATTCGTCTCTGGCTTTAGAAAGTTGCTCCAACGCTAAATCGTGTCTTTTGCGTTCTCGTTGAGCGTCGTCACTTCTTAGATTACTAAATAGAAAATTGCTACCGGTAAATGCTAACGCTTTGATTACCGCGCCTCCGACCATCATCGCTATAGATACCATTTTCTTTTATAGTTTGTAAATATAGTTTTATAAAAAAAAAAAAAAAAAAAAATATATATTTACAAATTATAAATCATGAGTAATACGTACGGAGATGTGTTGGATCCATACAGAAGAATAAGAGAACCTCGAGGTATAAAAGGTACGCGTCAAAAAGTAGTTATTACGAACAATCCGAGTACCATTACCGAAAATCAATTGTTGACGGTTCGTTTTCCAAATTTAGGAATGAACGACGTTATCGTTCCGAATACGGTTAGATTAGCTTTCAATATAGAACTCGTTAGCTCGGACGACAAAAATAGAACGATGGTACAAAACATCGGTAGAGCCATCGTAAAACATATCATTATTAAAATGGAAGGAAATTAAATATTCAGTTTGGACGACGCGGACGTATTCAATTGTTACAAAGACGAATGGTTAACCAAAGATCAACGCGAAAATTTAGCGTATCAAGGAATCGAAGATGCGAACGTAACTAAATTGCGAATAGACGCTAGCGATAAAGTTCCCGCGGGTAACGGAGGAAAAGATAAAGCCGTCGCGGATACGTTTAAAAATAGATATTACATTCCGCTAGATTTTGAATTGTTGACCGTATTATCAATCGGGAATCGGCGATCGTTTGACTTACGAACTCGTGTTTAATAAATTTAGTAGCGTAATCAAAAGCACCGATGATAATGCGAAATATATTATAAGCGGAATTAGTTTAGAATACGAGGTCGTTCATATGCCGGAACTTGCTAGAATGATTAGAAACCAATACAGCAATAGAATAAGCATATTGTTCGATCGCGTACTAAGACAAAGCGTAACTGCGGTAAACAAAAAAGACACGACTTGGAATATAAATTTAAATACTCCGGTAAAAAGCATGAAAGGAATATTGTTTTTATTCAGAGAACCCACCACGCAAGAAAGCAATAAATTTTATAATCCGAAAATCGACAAAGTTTCGATCACGATCGAAGGCGTTCCCAATCAACTCTACGCGCACGGAATGAAAAGGTATCAACAATTTGAAGAGATTTCAAAATATTTTGGCGATTCGAGAAAACAACACGCTATTCAAGTCGTACAAGCGCTAGATCTATCGAACGTCAAACTACCAAATTATTTACTAAATCAATATGGCCTGTTTTTAGATTTGAGAACTAGCACGGACAATAAAATACACGGAAGCGGAAGACGAGTTCAAAACTTATCCGAAGGAATTACCATTCAAATGGAAAAAAAAGCGGCAAGCGCGGGCGAATTAAACATGTACACTTTTATTATCATGGACGCTCAACTAAACATAAGAAACTCACGTTTTGAATCCGTAGATTATTAAAAAACGCCTAATATTAAAAGAAAATGTTGCCTAAATATCCACACGCGGCATTAATTTGCGGACAAACGGGATGCGGAAAAACTTAATTTGTTTTAAATTTATTAGAAAAAGAATATTTTAAATATTTTAAAAATATCGTTATATTATGTCCCACTATCTTCGACAACGATACGTACAAAAATAGAAAATGGATTCAAAACGACGATAACGTTCACGTTAACGATTTAAACGATATCTCGCTGAATAGAGCTATACAAATTTATAGCGATTCTTTCAAAACTGAAGAAACGTTGTTTATCATCGACGATTGCAGCGCTAATAAACAGTTGCGTTATAAATAATACGATGAAAACAATAAATGTATGATTACTCAATTAGCTTTTAGCGGTAGACACGTTAATTTTAAACATAGTTGTTGGATTCTTTCGCAAAAATATAATAGCGTATTGAAAGATTTTAGAGAACAACTCAAATGGGTGTGTTTATTTTATTGTAAAGATAGAGACTCGTACGAGAATTGTCTTCGAGAAAATGATGTCGTACCTACGAAAGAGTTGAGAATGGAAATTCATGAAAAATTAAAACGAGTTAAACACCGTAAATTAATTTTAAAAACGGATCAACCTACCGGTTATGAAATACGTAACTAGGGTAATTGCTCATAGGAATCATAGGTTAAGAGTAATTACTCACATGTTACCCATAGGAATCATAGATCGTTAGCAATTACTCATAGATCGTGAGAGTAATTACTCGCATGTTACTTGCATGTTACACATAGGAATCATAGGTTAAGAGCAATTACTCACACGTTACTCGCAGGTTGCTCAGCAATTAGCACTAGGTTACTCACAGGTTAAGAGCAATTACTCACAGGTCGTTAGTAATTGCTCTTAAGACTCGTAGGGTTGTTTCGTATTTTAATAAATATTATAAGATCTATTTATAAATATGAATGCTGAACGAGTAAAAGTTATATTTACGAATATATCTGCTGAACGAGTAAATGATTTTATATATAATCTTAACCAACTTCTCAATACTGAAAAAGAAAGAGAAAACCTAGTACAAGTTTTAAACGAGAATACTGAAAAAGTAAAAGGTATATTTACGAGTATATCTGCTGAACAAGTAAAAGATCTAACGTTTAATCTTAACGAACTTTTAAACGTCGATGGGTTATCTAAAATTAATTATTGGTTTCTATATTTTTTATAAATTTAACCGATTATTCTATAAATACGTATAATAAATGGAAGAAGTACATAAACTATTAAACGAAAATCCACGGATGTCACTCGAGGACGATGACAATACTAGCGATGATACGTCGTTGAAACAAAAAATACGTCTTTTATCGGTTGTAGTGGGAGGAGATTCGAAAAAGTTTTTCGGAAAAGAACTAAGCGTTAGCGATATTGAATCTTTGTCTACCGAAGAGCGAGACGCTCTGCACACGCAATACGAAACTAAATTAGGTCGCGATATTACTCAGTCTTTAGGTAGCGCCATTATAACGCTATACGCTAAACTATTAGGATTTAGTTTAAATCGTATAGATTTGTACGGTCATAAATTTCAAATTGATGATGAAGGTAAATTAATTTCAGATTTAGAAAAAGATCCGTTCATTTCTACCATGCTTTCTACTGTGGCGTGTGAAATATACTACAAGTACGGCATGTTTATCGCTCCGCTCAGCGCTTCGCTAATTACGGCAAAACATTTAAAAAGAAAAGAAGAATCTTGCGTAGATAATAAAAGCGATGGAAACGAACGAGCAGATTGCGCAACCGGAACCGATGCAACCGCAAACTTCAACGCCGAAGACCGTAACCCAACCAGCGACTAAACCAAAAAACCCAAACAGAGTCGCGGCTGGAAAAAGACTAGCCGAAATTAACAAAAAGAAAAAACTACAACTCGCTAAACCCGCGAAAAGCGTTAAAACGTCTCGCGATGCGCCGAGTCGTGAAGAAAACAACTCATCTAGCAATAAAACGAGCTATTTTGTCTATGTAACTATTGGTTTAGCTATTGGGGGTATCGCTTATTTATTGTTTAGACAGACCTCAGAACCAACATTTAAAAACGAACCATCTAAACCTGATTCGGTTAAACTCGCTAGAGAACCACCGACGACGAGAGAACCCATCGTTTTTGAAATGGAATGAAAGTTTTTTTTTTAAATATTATATTTAACGATTATAAAATATGTCTTCAATGCCGATAGATACGAAAACAATCGCCGATTCGGTTTATCACAGCGCCGTTATGACTCTTTTAGTCGTTTTATACAGCATGCTCGGTGAAAACATATTTAAAATGAAACCGGCCGATTTAGGAAAATTAGATATAAAAGACGGGTTAAAACTCACCGCGACGATTGGATTATCCGGTGTGACGCAAATGTGGTTAGTTAAACAAGGAATTTTACCAAACTCGCTCATGCCCGCTGAATAATTTTTTTTATATTTATAAATATTAAATGGATAAACGAGTAAAACTAAAACTTTCAAACGCTTATTATAGTCCGAAAGGATATTACAAAGGTCAAGATGCAATCAGCAAGCTGGCTAAAGAAACAAAGGTGCTGAATGTAAAATTAGTTAGACAGTGGATAAAAAAGCAAGCGCTGTGGCAAATTTATTTACCCTATCCTAAATACATTCCAAGACCAACTTCATCAAACAGTACGTTAGAAAAACCATGGAGGAAGAAAACAGACCAAATCAAGTTCATCAAGCAGATCTGCTATTTCTTCCGCACGATGTAGTTGGTAGAATTACGTACAAGTACGCATTAACCGTTGTAGATGAAGTCAGTAGATATAAAGAAGCACAACCGTTAACCGATAAAACGGCTACACAAGTTGGTAACGCGTTTGAGAAGATTTACAAACGTTCGTTATTGTCTTGGCCAAAAATTATAAAAGTCGATCCTGGAAAAGAATTTATGAGCAGCGTAAACGTATTAATGAGCAAACAACATGTTGTAATACAAAGAGGTGAAGTTGGTAATCATAGAGCTCAGGGTATAGTGGAGCGATTTAATAGAACTTTGAGCGAAATATTGTTTTCGCATCAATACGCTCAGGAAATAGCGACCGATACGAGAAATAGAGAATGGGTTAAAAGATTGTCGTTAGTCGTAAAAGCGTTAAACAATGAGACGACGAGGCTCATTAATTTAAAACCTAAAGACGCGATTAAATTACGTAGCGTCGAGCAAAACCCAGCCTCGCTAGTAATTGTTGTAAAGAACGAAAAAGAATCTGAGCAACAGTTTAATTAGGTATCTATACGCGCCCGGTGAAGGTGAAAAGATACGAGACGCCGCGCCACAGATCCTATATGGAGTATAACGGTATATAGAATATCTAAAACGATGAAAGCCGCGAATCAACCCATCTTGTATTACTTGGACGCGGGACCCGCTCGTAGTTTTGTAAAACAAGAATTACAAATTATTCCTAGAGATACAGAAAATCCACCTATTGTTAAACGATCGTAATCTCGCGCAAGAGATCGTGCTGGCGAGGCTGGATTTTGTGATTGTTGTTAAACTATGAGGCTATAATGACCGTAAGAGTACGTATGTAATCCGTTTTCTAAAATGTGTCTCTTCGTATCTAAAGGAGATAGCGATATTTTATTTACTAGCGTTGTATATAGTCTATGTTTTTCGTGTTTGATAAAATTCATATTATGATGCAGAGTAATTTTTTGATATAAAACTTGTTTATAGTTTTCGTGTTTAATATTTTCTTTTAAAACTTGTTTTTTAACGCCTTTAGCTTTTTTTATATTCTCGTTTAATAAAAGTATCGAATACATTTTTGGTCTTAAACATGCAACTTCAGAGATTAAAGTTCCCGCGCACTCGTCTTTCATTTTACCGATAATCTTTTTATTTTCTTCAGAAAATAGAAAATGATCTCGTTTATAATTGCTAAAGTCGTACGAACGCTTGTCTTTTTTCATATCTTTGTAAACGTCTTTAGTTTTAATTTCGAGCAACAAGCTATCCGCATCAGTGTATATCAACTCGCACTCGTCGTTGTATTTTAGCTTTAAATTATTGTAATAAAAATCGTACATTAAATGTTTAGATAAATCCAATACGCTCATTCCTACGTAAACCGGGCGGTTGAGCAAGAGTTTTGTTTTGTGCATGTGAATCGCTACTAAATCGTTATCAAAAATCCTAGCCTCGGCAAAATTTGGTTTAGCGATGAGTCTTTTAATTTGATTTTCCGCTTTTTCATCGTTTACGTACCGCTTCAAATTTACGTTGACGCGTTTTCGTACATTTTCCATCGTTTTTCCAAAAACTGAATTGTTCATGAGTTTAAACAAGTCTTTTTCAAAATCGCTCGTCGCGAGTTTTCTAAGTTGAGTGTTTTTTATCAATGTACGATTTCATCCAACGTGACTCGTCAAATTCTAAAACACGATGAATTTTAGTCAGCTTTAGTCCTAGTTGTAAATACAATCGTAAATTACGATAATGAAGCACGTAGTTGCGTTTATCGTATAAATTTGGAACTAATTTTACGACGTTTGGAGCCGGTTTGTCTTTTAGTAAATTCTTTTGATAGTCGCTCATCCATTCTTTCGGCACCACTAAAGACTCTGGCGCGAGTGGAAACGCGTTGTGAGAATCGTGTAAAATAGTTGGATATTGTAAATCGACTTCTAAAATACATCCTTTGTTTCGCTTTAATCCCTCGCTCTCGAGTTTGTCTATTTGTTTACTCGTCATCCATTTAAAATTACCCGTAGGTAAAGGTTGACTCATCGCGTAGCCGTATACATTATTCGCGTCCAAGTACGTGATGTAACTCGATGGAATATTTTCGTCGTAGTCGTCCAAGTAAACATTATTCGCTTTAGCGTATCGTTTACTCACCATACACGTTCCTCCTCGCGTACCTTTCTCAATAAATAAATGCATGTCAACATCCGTGAGTAGTTCTAAAGTTTGTTTAGAATGTTTCAATAAAGCGTCCCAACTTAGACCGGGACTCGTATAATAATTAGCCGGATCTAAACCGTATTGTTTAACGCAAGTATTACGGAAATTTTCAAATACGTCCGCCAATAAGCAAGTATCGGTACGCACGTATAAGTCGTGATAATCTCCTAGATCGTTACAATCAAAGGTATGAAATACGTTCTTTGCGTGCTCGTATTGTTCTTTAGTAATGTGTTGGTTGTTTAAACTACTGTAAAAGATTCTTGTAAAGGAAGACGCGTCTCTTTAAATTTTTCAAAACTATCCATGTACTCGTAAGGATAAATACCCTTGCTTTTTAACAGATTAAATTTTTCGGAGGAGGGTTCGAGTTTAGTTGTAATCGGAAAAGAATCGTTTGATTTTACGAGTTTATCCAACGACGCCAATAAAAATTGAGCGCTGTCTATAAATCGTAGTTGCCCTATTGAAAAAGAAATATATTTTTCGATATTGTTTGGAATACACGTTAGATTTCCCGTCGTTTGACTCGCAGCTTGCATAATGAGATGAGAGTCGTAACCTCGCAAATTATGAAACACGACCGGAATAAAAGTTCTGTCTGGTTTTAAACTCAGTTTTAAATTACAACAATTGTCTTGTCATGTTTAATTTTTGAGGATTTTTAAATATTTCGTTGATGGTTTTTGATTCTAGCTCTAATTCATTTAAAAAATGTTTAGCCGCATCTTCTCCCTATACGTAATGGGTTCGCTAGTTTCACCGTCGCAACGAACGACGACGTACGAATAACCGCAAACGACGTGTTCTTGTAGTTTCGTAGTACTCGTAGAGTTTACATCTACAACATTTTTAATAATACTTTCAAAGTCGGCGTATATCACGAAAGGAACTCGCATCTTTTATGATAATTTATAAATTTAACCGTATCGTTTTACCCTTTTCCGGCATCACAACCGTCGTCGGTCTGTCGTTTATTCCCTTACACATTTCTTCGTGATTTTTGAGATACGCTTTTGCTGAAAAACCCTGTAAACATCTCAAACAAAAATGTTTACGAGGATTGTGTTTCGTTTGATCGTGAAGTAATTTATTTATATCTTTACTCCAAACGTAGTGAGATCTAATTCCTTCTTTTTCTTCTTTATGAATAAATAATAAATTTATACGATCCATCTCCGCGAGTTGATCGCTGAGTTTATAAACCAGTATCGTTTTTGATTCGCAACCAAAAACGTTTATCGCTATATCGTTTTGTTTCTCTACTTTTTTTATTTGGCTTATTGGTGTTGGAGCTTCGATATTGTTAAAATTTAAACCGTCCTCTATTGGGTACTTGCTAGTTCTATCAACATGATCGCTCGCTGGAAAACGATGAGCGCGTAAAGCCCACCTCAAACAATCGTCGTCTTTGTTTTTTACGTTGATGCACGCTTTTTTATTTTTTATATAATCGCATAGCTCGATATAACTACCTCCTCTCAAAGGTTGATATTTAGCGATTGCGATATTCATGTCTCACGATACGATCTATTTCCATCCGCTACCCTTTTGAGTCCATTTTCTAAAGCCTCTTGAATTTGCGAAGAAACAGTATCGAGTATATTTTCGATATTATCTAAATTCAATAAAACAATTTGCTTATTATTATGAAAATTTGGTTCGGCAAAATCGATCGCACCGTTTAGTTTTTCTCTACGTAATTTAACGCGTATAAATATCATAAACTTGTACGCGTTAAATTCTCGCAAGTCTAAAGTCAACTTGGTGATTATCTTTGGTTTTACCGCTCGCCAAAATATATTTAAATCTTTTTCTTTGCTATGATTCAGCGGAACGACCATTCTTCGTTCGCGTAAATATTTACCACCGCTAATAGGAGGTTTAAATCTCAACTCTTCTTCTCGGTTGTGAAACCTTTTAATAGCGTTGATGTAGTCTTTTTTTATCAACCGCTCTCTTGCTCCCGCGCCGTGTAGTGGTAGCTCAATATTTTCAACCGTTATACGCTCTCTCAATTCAGCTAAATTTAATTTATATAATGGTTTTTGTTTTTGTCGTTTTATATACTTTTTCACCGCGTTGTAATAACAACGTTTGTTTATTTTATTCTTGTTGTTTTGCACAAGAATTATTCGACCAATGTGTTCTTGAGCAAACTCTTTCAATTCTGGTAATGTGTATTTAGATAAATATTTTGTTGCCATCTTTATTATTAAACTAGATAATAACGATCCGTTATTTCAATTTTTTTAGCAGAGCTAGACCACAGTAGTATGTTAGGTGGGCGTCCCGGATCACTTTTCTCAAGCTCTCAATGTGCTCAAAGATCTTAAGAAAAGTAATTTTCTTATAAAAATTACTTTTCTTACATAATCTTTTTTTTTTTTAAATACTTTAAAAAAATAATCTACCTTCTCTAACAAAAGTACTTTCGTTGAAAGTGGTTTTGTAAAAATACATTTTTTACAAAAAAATGTGTTTTTTATTACTAAAAGTATTTTTTTATAAATATCATTTTTTTCACAAAATGACGCTTGGGAGGAAGTGGTCCGGGACGCCCACCTAACATACTACTCATGTACTGCCACTGGTGATGAACCAACACATTTGTTTTCTAAAATTCTTTGGCTATCATTGCAGCACTATAGAATCCAAGAACTAGTGAAGGGGAGGGGCAAACAAGCAATAAAAGTATAAGGGGCCCAAATTACCAATTCCATTGACTGACAACTACTACTTCATTATGTCGAAAATCACACCCAGCATCAATTCTGCATAGCTGAAGTTGCAAGATGTTTGTGTCCTCTTTTTAAAAAAGATTTAAGATTGAAAATAGGAGTAAGGGCTTAGATTTAAATAAATGTTGTTTAACTGACATGAATTGGAAAGGTGGTTATCAGATACACCCCTTCTCTTGGAATGAAATGCCAGTACTGCTATAGCAAAAAATAATAACAAATTATACTAAACCTTAATTTTTTGTAATAAACAACCATTAAAACTAAATGAAATGTTCATCATTGGTATTTGATAATGAACATTAACTTCAACCCTGTAACACTTTAACATTAGATCTCTTGAAAAATGTATGTGAAAATCTGTGAAAATTTATTAAAAATAGGTGCTCCCCCTTGTGTTTCATAAAGTTATGTCATGGTAACTTCTTGAATTTTTCAATAATTTTTTTATAATTTTTGTTTTGTTTCTCTAACATAAAAGCACTTTGGACAAATTAATTTGGACATTAGGCATGTGTCCCAACCAAATAAAAATGTTTGATAATATAAGAATCTAAACCAAAATAGAAGCTTCACTTTCACCATTTTTCCTGTCAAATATGTACAGTATGTAATCAGGGGTTTCACATAATTGCCAGGGGACATTGTCATGATTGTGTTCATTATGTATACACATGTACATGTACATCATGTTAATTCATTGTTATGTCTACCGATAGCAATGCAAATTAATACTGATCATGATTAAGATACTCACCCAGAATCCACCGTGTCCAGGTAGATGCTGCTAAGCACCGGTTTGTTCAGTCTATGCCTTTCTCCATAGTTGATCGATGGTCTATCAAGCTAGTAATAAGCATTTTTCCTCATGTTTTGGCCTAGTGGTACTGGTAGTCATGTACCTTGACTCCCCCACAATATTCATGACCGATGCAAAACAACAACACTGAGGACCCACACGAAATATAACTTCTTTGGCAAGCATCAAAACGCGAAACTAAATAGGTTTTTCGACAAATGTCTGTTCGTGCTAACAGTGTATGACTGTTAAGAATAATGTTATTTGTTCTACTTACAAAGATACTGTGACACGAAACCATGCAACAAAGACAGTTCAATGATGGGATTGCACCGACGCGTCGCGACATGATATCCGCTGCAGCGCGAAGTCACTGTGTATGATTTTCGGATACAGCGCGAAGTGACACATTGCAGTTTCCCGGCTGCGAAATTGACACCAATTGAAAATACTAATGCACAGTGGTAACATGAAGGATTCCAAAAAATGCGTGGTGCGTCAATTGGGAAAAGTGTAAGCTTTTTGTTAATTTTCGTTTCGTCGTCTGCTTTTTTGTAGCTCAATTGTAACCAAAGATAGTGTAGCGCCTCATATTGCGCCTTGCGGCGCTATACGATATTTGATTCTTTCATGCAACGTAACTGAAACGTTTTAAATTTGATTTAAAAAACTTTGATTTAGCGTAATTCGACACCTGATGACATAATAATGACGTCACAGAAAACGGTTTCGTCTGCTTGATATGTTCTGTTTATGTGTTAAGTTTGAAAGCTGTATATGCTTAGCAAGGATGCCTTTGTTACCGGACAAGCGCCACTGAGAAGAAGAAGTAAAAACTAGAGCTTAAGTGTTTGTTAGAACAAACACACGGTGTTCGAGTCACCTTCCGGTTCAATCAAATTATCATCGATGATGTCAATATCATATTGTGCAAAGGTTTATCATCTTTTATAATAACAATATCAATTTCATATTCAGAACACATATCAATTTTGCGTTAGAATGTGTTGAATTTGAACTTCCTGTTTGGACAGGAAGTAAAGGTCACATTAGGTGGTTTGAAGGTCATATATGACCTCCTCATGATTATGAAAAAATAACAAATTTGTCAACTTATACATTAAATTGAAGCTATGAGATATGACCTTTTAAAATTTGTAAAAATCGTTACTTCGTGTGCCACTAATTGGACCATTGGCAAGCATTTATGGTAACTCATTTCACAAGAATTACAAGCTATTAATGTAAGGAATTCAATTGTGTTTTTTGTTTTCTAATAGGTCATTTAGTTCTTGAGATATTGGCTGTTGAACTTGGAAATGTTGTGAGATTTAAGCAGTAAATTAGAAATTAACAAGTGTGACTTGGAACACAATGTTTTTTATTTTAAATATTGACACTAGCCCAACACATGCTTTTCAAAAACCATGCTAGATGATAAATCAACATTAAAAATCACTCATATGAAAATAGTTTGCCAGGGTTGTAGGTAGCCAGATCAACCTATTCAACGTTATTATGGGCATAAAGTCACAAAGTTGATTTAGGATAGAAGGGGACTACATGTATAGTAACTGGATTAAACTTGGCTGCAAATTCAAAGAGCAGGAAGTGTGGGTTAAATTGTTTGGGTGAGTTGGGGTTACTGAAGACACTGAAGCATGGAAGACCATATAAATATTTCCCCTTTCCTTTCCTTCAGCTAATTAGCCTTTCATTAGAAAACAAGCTTATAACTACTACATGATACAGTTGGAAGAAAGCTTGCATCCGTGCTTTCCATCTCCCACTGCCCCCCGCAGAAGAGTTTTTGTCAAAAAGTAAATAATTCCCAATTCAAACAAAATTAAATGTAATTATATCCACTGGATCAAATCTGATAATTGGTTGCCTTTTTCACTTTGTTTATGGAAAAACCTTTCAATTTTAGATTTAAATGAAGCCAACATTGGTATTTATCTCTTGGTATTAAGTCTTGTACAAAAATAAATTTAATCTTTATTTATAATATACTTCACTTTCAGGTTAAGTTTATAACAAAAATATAATGATAAATTGACAATGATAGTGACACTGTAATCAAGCATCTCCTTATTGTGACATGCTTATAAACTGTCTTTGTTTTCACCTATACTGCAAATAATTAAAAATAATGTATAAAATTTGAAAACAAATTCTACATTGATTTTTACATGTTCAAGGTTGTACACATGATTGGCAAAATGTCTATATTGTGCTGCATCCATACTACAGAATTACAACCTAAAGATCAGATGCCATTTTGTACATAAATTTTTAGACACTGAAATAATCAAAGAGTTGTATGGGTACTTGTAAATTGCTAATAAAACAATGAAATACATATTTATTTTAACTGTTTGTTGGGTTTCATGACTTGACTTTTGTAGTTCCACATTTCCCTCCCCCACAATCAATTGAAACCACTTTGTGGGCCTGTTTAACCTACTTGTAACCAATCTATAAATGAGTGTACATGGTCTTACACATGTAACAAGTGAAATGACTTCAGTGTAAATGAACCCAACCATGATCCTTTGTTGACAAGAAAACAGAAACAATCTGCATTTAAAATAAATGTACGCTCTGTATGTACGATTTAGTGAGTTCAGAATGGGTGACATTCAGGGGTTGTCATTGGAATCGGTAATTTTGGAATAAAATGCCTGCCCCTCCCCCAAGTTCTTGGTGATGGCATGTACTGCCACTGGTGATAAACCAACATAATTTTGTTTTGTTTTTCTAAAATTCTTTGGTCTATCATTGCAGCACTATAGAATCCAAGAACTAGGGAAGGGAGGGGCAAACAAGCAATACAAGTATAAGGGGGCCCAAATTACCAATTCCATTGACTGACAACTGGTGTTTCATTATGTCAAAAATCACACCCAGCATCAATTCTGCATAGCTGAAGTTACAAGATGTTTCTGTCGTATTTCTAAAAAAGATTTAAGATTGAAAATAGGAGTAATGGCTTAGATTGGAAAGGTGGTTATCAGATACACCCCTTCTCTTGGACTGAAATGCCAGTACTGCTATAGCAAAAAATAATAACAAATTATACTAAACCTTAATTTTTTGTAATAAACAACCATTAAAACTAAATGAAATTCATCGTTAACATTAGATCTCCTGAAAATTTTATGTGAAAATCTGTGAAAATTTTTTAAAAATAGGTGCTCCCCCTCGTGTTTCCCCCTCGTGTCTGTTAACTTCTTGAATTTTTACATAATTTTTGTATAATTGTTTGTTTTCTCTAAGATAAAAGCACTTTGGACAAATTAATTTGGTCATTAGGCCTATGTGTCCCAACCAAATAAAAATGTTTGATAATATGAGAATCTAAACCAAAATTGAAGCTTCCCTTTCACCATTTTTCCTGTCAAATATGTAGAGTATGTAATCAGGGGTTTCACATAATTGCCAGGGGACATTGTCATGATTGTGTTCATTATGTACACATGTACATCATGTTATGTCTACCGATAGCAATGCAAATTAATATTGATCATGATTAAGATACTCACCCAGAATCCACCATGTCCAGGTAGATGCTGGAAAAACAGTTGAAATCATGTTTCATCTTATTCCAGATGGTTGTAAAATTGTTTTTAAACTTGAAAATAAAAATATTGTTTTCGATTTTTAAAATAAAATGGTATAATTTGGAGAAGCTCTCAAAACTTTTAATAAATATTCTTGAAAGACCAATAAAATGGAAGGTGGTTAAATTTCTTGCAAAAAGTACTTTAAAACTTTGAAATATGTGATTGCTGTTAACATTTTGTCAAATAACAGATTTCTTTTCATAACAATGATATTAATGATTAATTTTCTCAATAATTTTCCACTCTACCGTCGAAATAAACACCACTTATTAAGTAGTCTTCATTCGCTTCTTCTATAAGGAATGTGTCCAATTTGAGGATCGGTATTTCTTAAAAAAATCATTGCAAATGCAAAGCATTCATATATTTTGGTTTCCACAGACAACAGCTTGTTGACGGCATAGAACAATAAAAACAGATGTTCATGAAAAAAAATTGAGGTCATGTAAATCTCTTACTATTTGTATCTAGTAAAATCAGTGGTTAAACAACTTTTTCCACTTTCACAAGCAATAACTTTCCAGTAAATCATACAATTTCACTATCATTTGTATTTCTGTAACAATCACGACTTAGATAAGTTTATGCAACCAGTAATACGCCATAGTTTTGTAAGTTTTCCGAGAAATGCTAAGCTTAATTAATGTAGGTGCGTCATTTCACGAGTGCGGCGAATTACGTACATGGACGATATGTAGGCGAGTTACACAACAATGAAGCATTTTGCAACGGATGCGCTTTTGACTTTGACTGCACAGTTTTAAACTTTTTTCTGGACAATATAGCATCTATCCATGTTCAGTCATTATTTTTAGTTAAAATGCATACTCAATATAGTTTTCACGAAATAGATGTAGTACTACACTGTCTACAGTTTCGTCCGTCACGAACCTCCATTGGATTGTGCATGCAATAATTATGTCTACGATAGGCCTACTTTACAAACGCACATTCTAGGCCAATAAACCTCTAAATAATGTCTACTTACCTCTTAATAATGCAATTATATTTTCCTCTTTCTTGGTAAACCATTTTATTTTCTTGTATTTTGCTTTGGAGTTCAAAAGAACGGCAAAATTCCTCATTATTTTTTCATGTAACCGAGAATTAAATGGCCGTTGCCGAAGACGTTTTGCTAGTGATCACTGATACGCAATGTGATTGGAGATTGCCTCGACAGATTGCCTCAAAGTAGTAGAAAGCCAGTCTACTCATTGCCACTGGATTGCGTGAAATGCCACACAGGGCAATCTCCGAGCAATCTCATTGCCAGCAACTTTTATTGCCTGAAAATTGCCCGAAATTTGCCCCGTGTGACAAGGCCTTTACGTTGTAGGCCAATATTAAACTCCGTATATTGCTGTGTGTACGTATTCTGTACACGGGCGATATGGGCTATTTGTACATACAGGGAATAGTAATTCAGCATATTGTTTCACTTAACCTTCCGATTTCGACCGTAAGGAAAGGTCATATTGGGGTCACGTTTGAAAACAAAATGTGACCTAGTTTCAGATATTTAAGATGATAAAAAGATTGTGAAAATATCTTCTATGGTTCATGAGATATGATTTTTAGAAATTTAGCAATTTTCAACTTCCGGTTTCGACCGGAAGGAGAGGTCAGATTAGGGTCACATCTAAAAACGAAAAATCACATAATTCAAGATCTTTCAGATGATGCAATGATTGTGAAAATATCTTTTGTGGTTCATGAGATATGATTTTTTGAAATATTAAATTTTTATTTAGTGTAATTCGACACCTGATGACGTAATCATGACGTCACAGCAAACGGTTTCGTCTGCTTGATATGTTCTGTTTATGTGTTAAGTTTGAAGGCTGTAAATGCTCAGCAAGGATGCCTTTGTTGCCGGACAAGCGCCACTGAGATGGAGAAGTAAAAAAAAATAAAAAAATTAGTGTTTGTTTGAACAAACACACGGTGTTCGAGTCAACTTCCGGTTCAATCAAATTATCAACGATGATGTCAATATGATATTTTGCAAAGGTGTATCATATTTTATTATTTCAATATCAATTTCATATTCAACAAATATATCAATTTTGCATTAGAATGTGTTGACTTTGGTCTAATTGTTTGGACCGGAAGTAAAGGTCAGAACAGGTGATTTGAAGGTCATATAATTATATGACACAATGAAACTTCCTCATGATCATGAAAAAATAACGTTAGTACTTGCTTTGGTTCAATTTCTGAGATTGGAAAATAATCCCTTTTTAAAAAATGCCACTAGGGGCGCTCTGAACTTTGATGATGTTATCAAACATTTTTGAGAATATAAGATGTCACTATCACTTTATTCGCAGAAGTCATATTCAAATTTCCTATGACTTTTGAGATTATGTTGCCACAAAAGGGCAATGATATGTGATGACGTCATCAGTCATATTTTTAAAAAGGTCACATGTCAATAGTAATTTCGTCCACTGAAGGCATATACCATATCCAGTTTCGACCGGAAAGAGAAGTCTGATTGGATCATGTCTGTGTACGAAATGTCACATAATTCAAGATCTGTAAGATGATGCAAAGATTGTGTAAATATCTTTTGTGGTTCATGAGATATGATTTTTGGAAATATTAAAATTTTAGTGTATTTCGCTATCTGATGACGTCAACATGACATCACAACTTTACCTGAAACTATGTAATAAATTTATTGACAACTACATGTTATGGTATAAGTATGTGTTAAATTTGAAGGCTGTGTGAATTTTGGAACTGTTTTTTTGTTCAATAAGTCTCATCGAGAAGAGTAATGTGAAAATATCTTTTGTGGTTCACGAGATATGATATTTTGAAATATTAAACTTTGATTTAGTGTAATTCGATATCTGATGCCTTAACCATGATGTCACAACCGAGGATACAACTGCATGTTAAGGTCTATGTGTTAAGTTTTAAGGTTCTGTATCAGAATAATGCTTAAAACGTGTAGGCCTTAATCTTTTTAATTTATTTATTTATTAATGATAATGAAACATATAATTTGGTTATTACATTAATTAAAATGAAACAAAATTCACTGACCATTTAGAAATTTGCTAACCGGCTAACCAAAACCAATATTTAAAAGTAAACACCCAACAATTTGGGAAAACAATACTTACCATTTTGTTGTTCTAGACTCTTTTTTTTCTAGACTCTTTTTTGGTTATTAAACAATCATTGTGGGAAGTTCATTGATGCTTTTCGATTACAAATTTATACACATTATTCCATTTGCACAATCTGGATCTCTTGCCTCAAAATCAAAAGTAATTCATTTTGTATTTAAACTGCTGTGCCTGAAAACCTTTTTCACCGGATTTCAAATTCAAGCCACATTGTAAACAATTAAATTTACCAAAAAAATATGCTTGGGTGTCTCAGAATAATTTTTACCAAAGGTGCAATGCTGAGTGTTGACAATCTTAAAAACTTCTAATCTGGTCTGTGCTCTGACCATTTTGTTAAAAGTACGACTGTTCTTTCTGAATAATGGACACATCAGGGTATTTCACTGCAGTAGTAACTTCTAGTGTGTTGGGTTCCTCTATTCACCACATATCTTGTGAGTCATGTTGTACTTTGAGTGGTTTTCGTTTCTTCTTACGCTGGAAGATAATAAATAAATGATTTCAATTTCAAATGCTTGTTTACATCTACTCTTTCAATAAAAACACAGATCTATGTATTGCCAAAAGTAGAATTATGAGCCCATCAGTAACACTTATTCTGGAACTTCTGGCATACTTCTAACAATCAATTTGTGAAATGTTTGATTTTAAGGTGATTAACTTACTCACTACAAGGGGAATACAAGTAGCCATGGAAGAAACAAATACATGGACCATACATCACCTACTTTATGTGACACTGTAAAAGTATAGGTATCAACTAATTTTAATCTTAAAATTATGTAGTAAGATGATCCAGAGATGGATAAAATAAACAGCTTGATGAGACAGAAAATATGAGGTTTAACCTGCGCTTTTATATGGCATTTATATTGTTCTGACATCCAAGAAAAACCTAGTAAACACAATACATAAAATTATATTAGATACATGTGTGTACAATTCAATCCTAACCCATTATTAGCATAGGCATAATTCAATACATCATAACAGTAACTGTGTTACATGTACAGGAAAACATTTAATTTTAAATATTGCCATGGCCTGAAACCTACATGTTTTATGTCAAAAAATCCTACTCATTTTACACTATTACTATATATGATCTACTCACCAGTCGATGACAATTTAACTTCAAAGGTTTGATGACAAAACTCCCAAAAGTTTACACTTAACGCTGTCTACCAGAAAATGTGGCAGTCTGACGTGGGAAAACTCCCGGCCGCTTCACTCCAAAACAAGTAAAGAAACTCCATGCGCGGCACTAAATTATAGGTTAAATCTAATTCAAATATAAAATCTACACTGGCTTTGGCTTTAAATAATGTTACAATAATTAGTGTGATGTAATAAACATCCTTCAATCGAAGTACTTAAAGAATATCATACCCGTTCAGAAATTTGTTTGGACTACTTGTTTCGTCATCACTCATATAATCAGCATCCGAGGACCGTAAATCATGAAATGCGCCCTCAATCGTCCCAAATTAAATGAAACTAACGCAATATTAAAATAATACCCTTAAAAACCTAAATCGCCATAATTATAAGAAAAGTTACCTTTTGTAGATGTACTGGAAAGTCTTAGGCACAACATCTGCTGTGACAGTCTGAGCCTTGTAACTGCTGTTTGACCCGTTCTATTTTAAAGCACGATTCTGCGAAGCAGTCTGAACAAAGCACAAATTTCACTGACGCTTCATACACAACACACATACTCATGTTACACTGCGGGACATGTACCGTACAAATGCCGCATTGAATGAGAATGGTGTAAATTTCCATGCATTTTCCCAACAAAAATCATCAGGTTTGTTATATTGAGAGGTGATGACTTGAGGAAGGAACATTTGTGACCCAATATCATGTAAAAAAGGAGAAATTTTCCACACTCGTTTCATTCCGTTACGTTGTAGGCCTATATTAAACTCAGTATATTCCTGTATTTACGTATTCTGTGCACGCGCGATATGGGCTATAGATCGTACATACAGGGAATAGTAATTCAGCATATTGTTTCACTTAACCTTCCGGTTTCGACCGGAAGGAAAGGTCAGATTGGGGTCACGTCCAAAAACGAAATGTGACATAGTTCAAGATCTTTAAGATGATAAAAAGATTGTGAAAAATCTTATATGGTTCATGAGATATGATTTTTTGAAATTTTGAAATTTTCAACTTCCAGTTTTGACCGGAAGGAAAGGTCAGATTGGGGTCACGTCTAAAAACGAAAAATTACATAATTCAAGATCTTTCAGATGATGCAAAGATTGTGAAAATATCTTTTGTGGTTCATTAGATATGATTTTTCAAAATATTAAACTTTGATTTAGCGTAATTCGACACCTGATGACGTAATCATGACGTCACAGAAAACGGTTTCGTCTGCTTGATATGTTCTGTTTATGTGTTAAGTTTGAAGGCTGTATATGCTTAGCAAGGATGCCTTTGTTACCGGACAGATCGCCACTGAGAAGAAGGAGAAGTAAAACAAAAAACAGTACAAAAACAATAGGTGTTCGCGCTGCGCTCTCGAACACCTAAAAACAGTACAAAAACAATAGGTGTTCGCGCTGCGCTCTCGAACACCTAAAAAAAAAAAAACAGTACAAAAACAATAGGTGTTCGCGCTGCGCGCTCGAACACCTAAAAAACAGTACAAAAACAATAGGTGTTCGCGCTGTGCGCTCGAACACCTAACTAGAGCTTAAGTGTTTGTTGGAACAAACACACGGTGTTCGAGTCCACTTCCGGTTCAATCAAATTATCATCGATGATGTCAATATCATATTTTGCAAAGGTGTATACATCTTTTATTATAACAATGTCAATTTCATATTAAAAAATATATCAATTTTGCATCAGAATGTGTTGACTTTGGACTTCCTGTTTGGACCGGAAGTAAAGGTCAGAACAGGTAATTTGAAGGTCATATGACACAATGAAACTTCCTCATGATCATGAAAAAATTACGTTAGTACTTGCTTTGGTTCAATTTCTGAGATTGGAAAATAATACCTTTTTAAAAATGCCACAAGTACATGTACATTTGTATACAAGAAATTACTAAAATTAATATCAGCGTAACTTTGTTTTATGATTCAAAAAGAACACTTCCAATATTACTCAAAATAACTGACATCCAAAACAATATATTGGTGTATGTTTTTACTTTGTTTTCATATTCCTTGTTATTTTAAACCATTTACATAATAACTCAACAGATTTTAAATTACTGACATTATTATCAGAAGTGTCCTTAACAGAGAATTATCATAAAAAATAGTTTTTGGTTAAGGTAAATAATAGCAGGTAATATCGTAAGAACAGGTTTTTTGTATAAGTTTAAACATGAACAATAACATTCAATTATCAAGAAAAAACATTCAATTTTCTCAAGAAAATGTACATTGTAAATAAGAAATTACTGACATATTATCAGAAGTGTCTTTAATAGATAATGATCTTAAGAAAACAAAATTGTAAAAGTTTAAGGACCTCATCTACAGCAAATGAATGAAAAGGAATTTAATAAAAAGTTGAATACTTGTATTTGCCTTGGATGTCTTACCTCATCATTGTCATTTTCTTTTTAATTATGGCTGTATGTCATTCTTCTTTTTATGATTAAATAAACACTTTTCGTTCTGATAATTTGACCGGGACTTGAACAACAACAATAACTGTCTCTATGAATGTATGACGTGATGCAATTCGACCTGTTGCTATAATGCTGACTACCGTCCAAGTCATTTTACACTTAAGCATTTCCACGCGTAAGCATTATTGGTATAGTAATCATGCAGGTTTATTTCACACGTGATAGAAAAAAAATTAAATAGAACCAATGGGTCTTTTAGGATTATTAGGAGGCATACTTCTAAGCGCAAGATTTCAATGACAGTCAAAGTCTGCGTTTGAAAAGACATTTCTAAAGGGCGCTACAAGGCGTATTTATTGGTGTCATCATGTCCGTGTAAAAGTTTCAGCGGGTTTCCGTTGTCCTGTCTTTATAATTGGCTAAAGATTGTGATTTTCATGTCATATCATTTAAAGCAAATAAATTAAGAGCAATAAAAAAGAATTTGTGTCGGAATAGATTCAATGTTGATCTTTTTCCAGGTGCCCAGGTGGACATCTCTCGGTGAAGCCTCCTCTTCCATTCCATTTCTACTATTAAAAAAATCATACCTCCTGAAGTATACAATGGATTTTCCCAATCTATACCTCATATGAAAGGTCTTGGAGTACAAAACAAGTAATGCACAGACATGACCCCAATTTGGAAATTTCAAAAATTAATATCTTAAAAAAGTACTTATCACTACAATTTGTACAACATCTTCTAGACCAATAAGTTGGCTAAAACCTTTACACGGACATAACAACCGTTTGATTTTGTCTTCTAGTCAAAAACGGAGGTTAAAGCTCACATACGTAATGACCCACATTCAGTTTATGTTCACCATTGTGCGGTAGCAATTCTAACTATAGAGGGCGCTATACAACTTTAGTGGTCTTTACAATCAGTGCAGAAATGAATTCGTCTTACTCCTGGCTCCTATGCCAAGTTTAGCGTGAAGTTTCCCGTTACACTATTCTGATTGCTTAAAACACTTCATTTATTTGAGTCAGTTTCTTAATATGTGTATAATATCAGAGATTTTTAAAGTATTTGACCTTTTGTGCATAAGTATTTAAAAATGTTTTTCTTTATTTGAAAATAAATCACTATATTGATGTAAAAAATAAAAGACATTTCCGTAGCATCGTTGTTCATTATGTCCTAATAATTCAGTGTTGCACACGTGTTGTAAACGCATACGTGTTGTAAACGCACTATAGCTGAAGTTGTGACGTCATGATGACATGAAATATTTAACTTAAATACTCAAAATCGAAGTTTCAAAGTTTATATCGTGAAATATGGAAATCGTTGATGATTATGATGTGTTTGAGCAAATTTCTACTAATTTGTGTATGAATGCAAAGAATGAAAAGTACTTGACATTTGGATACAGTAATTTTTACGGACTTGATTGATATTTTAAGTTTAAAATCTACATTTATGTTAGAAATAAAACACATTTCTGTTATTGCCTCGTTGAGATCGGTTTTACATTTTTTACATTTTATAAATTTGAAAACACACGGCCATACAAAATCGTTCAATGTTTGTAAACAAAACAAAGGTCTCTAATTTTCTAACACAGAAAGGAAATCTTTGTTTTTAAGTGATACGGTAAAACAATTTTTTTTGTTTACATGTATACACAGTGTATAGTTACTACTAGCTGATTTGAATACTGTTATTGACATTTTTACAATAAATTACAATGGTATGACGTCAGACATTTGGACTGAATAATAATAGAGGGCAGTATATCGTTTGGAAGTTTGTTTGGAACATAATGGTCGTAAACCCAGTCTTTTACACTTTGTGTCGTTCGTTATTAGTTGGAGGGGAACTATCTATCCATCGTTTACTAAACGTACTGGGCGGGGGTATAGGTACGTAGAGTAGAATAAATAAACGAAGGTATGAAACGATTGTGAGTAGGCTAGCTGTTGAGAGTAGTGAACGTTTTTCATGAAAAAAAAGGTTGTTTTTTTGTTTCTAGTGTTATGCATGTCAGTAAGTAAAGTGTCGTGTATTTTATTTTAAATGATTGTGTATAAAAACGTTTGAAGGGATACACGATAATATAATTTTTGTTGGGCTCCAAGTTAACTTAATTGAGAATAGTATTAGTATTAGTAATACTAATACTCGGTACAGTACTCAGTAGGACTAGGACTTAAGTAGGCAGTAGGACTAGGACTTAAGTAGGCAGTAGGACTAGGATAGGAGACAGGACAGAGACTGTTCGAATCCGACTGTCATTGCTCTATAGCTCTATCTATGTGTCGTTATAGTGCATGGTGACATAGTCACACGAGTTACATGTCCGCCTAAATAAAAATAGTATTGTCATTATTTGTAACTTGCTGCATATCTCACAACCTAGTACAGTAGTACTCAGTAGTAGTAGTAGTAATTCGAGTAAATCAAAATGCATGTAGCTCTGATTGAACCCTTTGCTTTACTCTGTGACCACTACACCATCACGGTCAATACTAGTGTCATAGTGTAATGGAGTTAAAAAATAAATGGTTCAAACAGAGCTAATATGCATGCAACTTTTTTGTAATGACTTAATGTTCTTCTAGTAGTAGTAGTGCATGCAAAAAAGGTTTGTTTTAAATCGAGTTGATTGGTAGGAAAGTACTCCCTTTCCTCCAAAACTTTTGGGAAAACTTTGGATTAAAATAACTTTTTAGATCACAAATACATGTTATTGTGCATCGATTATGGCTTGTAAAGATGCATCGGTAAATTTCTTTCCCCTAAATACAGAATTTTATGAGTGAATTTTTTAAGAGAGTATCAGCCGCTCTAATGAAAATTGTTTGTACTTGTATTCTTTTGGCAGGCAACATTAAAAAATACAAAACTTTTGTTATTATAAATATAATACATAGCATAGGATTGGTTAGGTTTTAGGTGACATCATGGAGTCACAATGAGAGACAGATCAAAGGTTTCAACTCCCATGTCATTATGTTAATGAGGAATTTGAAAATATAAAGAGGGCACTAGGAGCACTAATTAGTATCAAAACCGCAGACAGAAGCTGCAGTGCATTATGGAGAAGCGTGCGCATGTGTAGATATGTTTTATGCATCAAAACTTTTGGGAAAACTTTGGATTAAAATAACTTTTTAGATCACAAATATTTTTCTGCTTGAATTTGTAAAAACTTTGTCAGCAGTAATGCCAGCATCCACCATTTAATTTGCATAAGTTACATGTATGGCAGGCGATTTAAATTCATTTTCAGTGTCAACATTCCAGACATCCTTTTAAAACTTTAATGTAAGCTGAAGCTAGTCAGGGCGATACATTTTTGCTGACGATTGATGTGAAAGCACTGTTTTTGGTATTTCTAACTGATGATTTTGCAGTGCTATAAGACCATTATACTGGCATGCAATCAGAGGCAATGCAGAACTCACAACTTGTGTGCAACTTGTCATGATCATATGATTGTCCTTTTCTTTTGAGGCTTGCAGCTAACAAAGAATATTATATTGGAGTTCCCATCAAAGTTTACTTAATAGTGATGTATCTTTCATTAAAGAATCAACTATGCCATTGAAGTGTGGTGTTACATCATTCATAGTCATTGAATTTGTAAAATATGTACAACATTCATGTGAACCCACTGGTTAAAGGAACAATACATGATTGGTGTTGTGATGAGTGCATTAATTTTAATTTGAGTTTTCAAATTTAACATGTAAAAAGAAGTATTGAATATTGCATGCAAATTGGATTTAATGTTTTAGGAAATCAATGAAGAGAATGGTTTGTGTTGTCATTTATTGTGTGCTTGTTCATATGGAGCTGATTTTAATTGTCGTAATAGCAAACAGTCTTTGTGTTTTTCAGTGTTTTCATATACAAATTTCTGAAACTGAAAGTATTTCGGTGAGAAAATTTTCACCGGATGATTAGTATGCTTGTAATATCAACATTTTAACCCTTACCGTCCCAAATCCTTCTATTTCCTCTTTGACAAAGTGAAGGATTCAGAAGGACTGAGGCCTGTAGGCACAAATAACATTTGCTTAGCACTGGGTCAGGCATTCCAATCTTATCTAAGTCCAAACAATTTGGTGTGGAGTGATATAGGAGAGGTGGATATAGGAGGATTGAGGTAACATGTAGACAAAAATGCCTAGTCTGTTAGGGTTAATTAGTAAGCTTTCAAACTGAAACTAAACAAATGTATCTGTAGGTCCACAGTTTTGCACAGTTGGAACAAATCAATTGTTATGATTACAAAATGGCTGCTTCTAAGTATATAGTTTTCTTGTTCTATAGAGTCATGTTTGGCAAAGTTATAACATGATGGGCACAGAAAATGCATACAGCATGTTTTCTTGTAACTACACATGGTACATGGAAATGCAATAACAAAGTACAATTAGCAGCAACTTGTTTGTGGACATAGGGGCTGGTTTGTCACAACTCTGGCATTATTCAGTTTTGTGTACACATAGTCAAAGCATTAAGTTTTTGGTGTGATTTTTTTTCAGAAGAAAATGCCGAAATACAGAGCTGCTTTGAGGGAGGAGGAGGCTATGCGCTTTGTGAGGGGGACTGGAGGGAGGAAGCCACATGGACTGATGTGCTGTGACAGATGTGTGTTTCTTTCCAACTTTACTACATCTTTTTCCACTTGTCTGTTCTTCTGTGATCTGTTCTTTCCTTTCACATACATTGCGTATGACTCAAGTGCCTGTGCTTGAGGACGTCACTGAGAAACTTGCAGATGTGCTTGCTATCAGTGACAGCTATGAGAAGCATAAAAGCCAAAGTCAAAGCTATGAAAATCATAAAAGTCAAAGCCATGAAAATCATAAAAGTCAAAGCCATAAGAAGTGTCAAAGCCATGTGAAGTGTCAAAGCCATGTGAAGTGTCAAAGCCATGAGAAGTGTCAAAGTAAGTGTCAAAGCCATGAGAAGTGTCAAAGCCATGAGAAGTTTGAAACTCCTTACAAATGTATATGCCATGAGAAATGTATGAGCTGTAAAAAAAGCCATAAGAATACACATGAAGTTCAGCATAAAAGGCAAGAGAAAAGCCATAAAAAGCATAAAAGCCATGACAAAAGTGATGAAAAGCGTAGACAGAAGTATGCATGTAAGATTCACGACACTGTCCTTCAGAAGCATAAGAATCCAAGTCGTCAAAAGTGCTATAAAATGAAGAGGCATGGAGATAATCAGTTTTGAGAAGCATACTGGTAACAAGGATGTGTATAACAGACATATGAAAAAGATGGGTAAGAGCAAAAGAATGTGTAAAAGACGAGTGAAAGTGCTCTTTGTCGTACCAGTTAAGCAGAAGTGTCCTCATTCATTGAGGAGGAAAGTGATTGAAACATGTACATGTAAGAATGGCAGAAAACGACGCAGAAAGGACAGAAAGACTCAAACAAGTGGATACTCAGTACCAAAGCACACAAGATTGACGAAAAAAGCCAGGAAACATATGATGTATAATTATGGCAAAAATGGTAAATCAGTAGAGCAGCGTATGGGAAAGAAAGACAGACAAATACATGAACAGCATAACAAAACCATATTTGGACATACCAGAAGAACTATTAGCAAAATTATCAGTGTCAAATCTAATAAGAGGTCACAAGAAATGAGCAGAAACAATCAGACTGGCCAGAAAATTTCAAAAGGTGGTGATAGGAAAAAAACTAGCAAAATAAGAGAAGAGAAAGTGAAGGACTTGCAAAAAGATGACAGTGGCAATGTATGTTGGCTTTGTGATAAAATTGAGGGATGTGGCACAAGACAAATACAATGTGATGAATGTTGTGTCTGGTTTCACATTAGTTGCACACGTATTTTTAAGTTGAAGCAACATTTGAATAGTAAGACATTCACTTGGATTTGTTGTAAATGTGGACATGCTAATTACTGTGACACTTTGTTTCATAAGTTTGGTATTTCTAAAGATAAGAATATTTTTGACTCACTGTATACAGGAGTGGACCAATGTATTGCAGATGAGCATGTTGAAGAATTGTCTGGCAAGGAGAAATGTGAAACATCCAAGGCAAAAGATAGGTATGTGAAAGTCAGCAGTTTAAAGCATTCATTGAGAAAACAGACTGGTGGTTATTTTCTCAGAAAAAGAAAATCAAATTCATCTCCTTCTAATAACTCTAGTGTAAGGTGTATTTCAAACATTGAGGGGAAAGCAGCTAATAACCAAACACGGAGTAAAGTGTCGTCAAAGAATTGTAAAAAACGTGAAAGCTACAAATCTTTGCCCTACATTGATAAGACAGAAAATAAGAAAACTCCAACAACATCAGCAAATAATTTGAAAGTAGAAAAGAAATACAGTAATGGTGCTGAAGAACAAATAAATAAATGTGCAAAATTGACACATGTCAAAAGTTCTTGTGTACAGGGAAATTTTCATCAAGGTCATTTAAAATTTGGTTTAAATACTGGGAAACAGTGCGTTCCAAATAGCTTACATGTATGTGCAATGATGTACAGCCATGTTAAAGAATTGATACAGTGGACAAGTTATGATATGGATTTGATTTTGAATACTGGTGATGAATTGTATGGTCACTTATCCAAAAGTTCCACAATGAACAATAACTATTTGTTAATTAATGAACTACCAAATGAATTAGTTGTATACAACAAATGCTACATAATAATTTATCATGAGTCTGTCACTGGAATGTTTGAAGATAATGGTAATTTATCAGAATTTAATATGATGCAGTTAAACAGAGCACTTGAGCAAACACTGCAGAGATATAATGCTTGTTTCATTTGTTTTAATGGGAATACATTTGGTGTTATTGCTCAAGATGGTTTATATTTTATTTTTGATTCTCATTCTAGAGATCTTAATGGTTGGCAAGTGCAAGATGGAAAGAGCCTCTTGAAAATAGCACCAACATGGGAAGATGTTTACAGGTATTGTACTGAATTGCGAACATCTATGAATTTGCATAACAATGAACAGTTTGAAATTACAGGAGTGACTTTGTGCCAAGACGATGATACAGCTGCATGTATAAGTACAGTTGAACTGGTTGATGAGAAAGTTGACATAAGTGATTTAAACATGTGTGATATGACTAAAGAGGTACCCAGTAAACTGCCTGACAATGAAGGTAATGATATCAAAGATTGTAAACCATCATATGAACGTAGTGGCGATTTAACAGATCCATGTACAGGTAGTAAGACATGTTGATGTAGATACAAATATTGATGACAATAGTGGTATTGAAATGACAATAGTATCTGAAGCAGGTGGTTTTACATTTGTTCCGCTAAGTTTTGAGCATAAGAAGTCTTTGTGTAAGTCCCTTGGAATTGCTAGAGTCTATTCACAGTCTATAATTTTTGAGAAATGTGCTGAGAGCATTGGACATCCTGAACGTGTCAGAAATATTCAAGGTGATGGAAACTGTTTTTTCAGAGCTGTGTCTTTTGGAATATCGGGTACTGAACGTAATCATATGCGATTGAGGCTAGCCACTGTTGATCATTTGTTGAAACATGCCAGTCGATATAATATGTATTTACGTGAAGGATTTAATGATGTTGAGGGTCATGTTCAAGGGCAAAGAATGTTCCGTTCTGGTGTTTGGGCTACAGAAATAGAGATCATGGCTACTGCACATATGCTTGAAACTGACATATATACATATAATAATGGTAGGTGGTACATATTCTCTGGTAAGGGAGCAGATATTGGTAGTGTAACATCAGATGCAGGAATCTATCTTAATCATACTCATGGCATACATTATGATGTTGTGTTGTCTGTTACCAAGTTACCAATGGAAAGGATGACCACTGAAGAGGAATTAGTTGATTTAGGTAGCAGTACAAAGAATGAAGAAAGTGAGATCATCGACAATGCTGATAAGGAGATGAGTTGTAATAAAAATGAATTATCTGATGATTGTAATGATCAAATAGATGGTGTTAATGATAAAAACATGCAAATCAAGACATCTAAGAAAAAGAAACGTAAGCGTACAAGTGAGGCATTGAAAAGAAAGATGGACAGAGAAAGAAAAAGAAAGAGTCGTTCTGCAGCTAATAGCAAAAAAAATGAATTTCTTCCAAATGCTGAAATTGATTTACACAGTGAAGACCACAAAACAGTAATAAATACTGGCAATAATTATTATCAAAAGATGAAATATAATGTAAATATAGAGCACAAACAAGATAAAATCACTGCAATGAAAACAAAGTATGAAAATTCAGTTTGCTACAAGGAGGAGAAAAAAGCTGCAGAGAGATCAAGATATTACAATAACCCAGTGTACAGAATTAAACAAATTAATAAAATGAAATTAAAGTATCATACAAATGAGCAATTTAAAAGATGTTTTGTCGATGGCATAAAAAGAAAGTACCATGGAAATGCATTGTACAAGCAGAGAGTGATCAATAGTATTAAAAGAAAGTATCATGGAAGTGCAGTTTTCAAACAGAAAGTTATACATAAGACCAAAAAAGCACGAGTTATTCGTAAACACGGACGACAATTTATATTCAATGTAATAAATGATTTTAGGAAGAAAATGAGTTGTGGAGCAGCTTGTGTGTGTGCTGTTTGCATGAAATTACTGTATAAAAATCAAGTGTTGAAATGTAGCAAGGACAGATATAGATATTCAGAATACATATCAGAAAGATACTTACACAAATGTAATAATGAATGTAATAATAAAGGAGAATGTACCTTATCTGAATCAAGATCATGTCTGTGGATATGTTATACTTGTCACAGGAAGATGATCAAGAACAGAATACCATCAGAGGCAAGTCTGAATAATTTAACATTGTCAGATATTCCAGAAAATTTGAAAAGGTTGAATAAATTAGAACAGCACTTAATAGCGCGCAATATTGCATTTATGAAAATTGTTAATCTTCCAAAAGGTGGTCAGAATGGAGTAATTGGACCTTGTATTTGTGTGCCTGCCAATGTTACTGAATGTGTACAATCATTGCCAAGAACCCAAGAGCATGAATTAATACGAATCAAATTAAAGCGCAAATTGTCTTATAAAGGTTATTATGAGTATACATTTGTTAACAAGGCTCATGTTGAAGAGGCATTGCTTTATTTAAAGGAGAATAATAAATGGTAAAAGGACATTATAATTGAACAAGAGTGGGTTAATCCAGTGTACCAGAATGTTCAGATCAAGAGAACACTGTCAATCAAGAGGAAGACGAAGAACAATGTAAGAGTGATGAGGATGAGGAGATTACTGATGAGGAACGATTATGTGGTGTCAAGCTTGATAGTTGTATGCAACCAGCAGACATTGGTCAAGAGATTCTAGATCAGTATTTTGATGATGTATTTTGTGTAGCTCCATGTGAAGGCAATAATCCAGTAAGAGTCTTGATGGAAGAAGGAAATGAAGCCAAATGCTTTCCTACATTATTTCCTGAAGGTACACCAATATTTACTGATAAACGTGATGTAAGAATAACTCTTTGCAGATACTTGCATAATAGATTAATGAATGTTGACAATAGATTTTCACAAAGTACAGACTATATATTTTATGCACAATATCTGTCAGAAATTGAACAAGTTCTGTCTTGTGTGTCTATTGCACTTCGGAAAGGTTCTGTTAAATCTCAAGGTGGACATAAGTTAAATGCATCAATGCTGAACAGCAAGGAGAAATTGAAGGACATGTTAAAATCTGATAGTGGATATATAAGTTCTTGAAACCAATACGAGGAACTCCTGCATTTTGGCAATCAACACAGAAAGATGTATATGCAATGATAAGACAACTTGGTTTACCGACATGGTTCTGTTCATTTTCTGCTGCTGATATGAGATGGCCTGAAGTAATAAATACCATTCTAAAGCAACAGGGTGACCCTAGAACTATAGATGAATTAGACTGGAATGAAAAATGTATGATATTGAAGAGTAATCCTGTCACTGTGGCCAGAATATTTGATAGAAGATTCCATGTGTTTTTGAAGGAGGTTATTATGTCAGATGCTAACCCTATTGGAAAGGTCAAAGATTATTTCTACAGAGTTGAGTTTCAAATGAGAGGTTCACCTCATACTCATTGTTTGTTCTGGATTGAAGATGCTCCTAAACTAAGTGATGATTCTGATGAAAAGGTTGTTGAATTTATTGATCAGTATGTATCTTGTAAATTACCAGCAAAGGAAAAAGATGAAGAGCTGAATGAAATAATATCCAATGTTCAAATGCATAGCAGACGACATTCCAAAAGCTGCAAGAAAAAGGGAACAGAATGTAGATTTAACTTCCCAAGACCCCCTTCTAAGAGAACATTTGTGATTAGACAAGAACCTGTACATAATAATGACAGAAAGAAACATCCTGTTGATATTGATATGTGTGAAAGTGATCAAGATGAAGATGATTTTAAAGGAGCAACTGATTTGTTAAAATCAGTACGTGAAGCAGTACTTGATGAAGAACACAAATATAAATCTGTAAATGAAATGTTTAAAGTGCTTGGAATAACTCAAGAAGATTTTGAGAAAGCAAACAAACTTATGAGTAAGAAAGTCAGTATTGTCTTGAAGCGCAATCCTCAGGATGTATGGGTAAACCAATATAATCCAGATTTATCACGAGCATGGAATGCTAATCTAGATATTCAATATATTACTGATATCTATGGATGTGTAGCATATGTTGTATCATATATGTCCAAGTCTGAACGTGAAATGGGATTATTGCTTGGTCAAGCACAAAGTGAAGCATTGAAGGGTAATGTTGATGCCAAGCAAAGTATGAAGCAAATTGGACAAGTTTATTTACAAAATAGAGAAGTATCAGCACAAGAGGCATGCTTTCGAGTGTGTAATTTAAGGTTAAAAGAAGGCTCTAGATAAGTGGAATTTATTCCATTAGGAGAGAATCCTGTCAGAATGAGTTTACCGCTCAGATTGATTCAAAATAAATCAGACGATGATGATGAGAATGTATGGATGATCAGTAAATTAGATAGATATAAAGCAAGACCCAAACCAGATGAATTTGATGTAATGTGCTTAGCTACATTTTGCTCTGAATATAGAGTCTTGTCACGTACAGAAGCATTAAAGGTTCACAGTGGTAAAACATATCAACATGTTTATCAATTGCAAAACGGTTTAGGATACATACAAAAGCGTACTCGGACTGATGGTGCAGTTATTAAGTATCCAAGGTTTTCTGTCATGAAATGCCCAGAGAAATACTATCACAGTATTTTGCAACTATTCCTGCCACATCGGATTGATGCTCAGTTGAAACCTCCTCAATTTGAAACATATGAAGAATTTTACAATGCTGGAAGTGTCAAGTTACATAAATCTAACATAGTGTCTGTGAAGTTTGTTATAGAAAGTAATCAGAAGAAATATGAAGCAAATGTTGAGTCTATGGATGATGCTGAAGAGTATTTAGCAAAGTTTGGTCCTCAAGAAGATGCATGGGCATTAATCTCTCCAGAGACTGAAACAGAAAGACATGAATGTAGAGATGCAAAAAGTCAAGTAGTACAGGGAAATGAAGATGAATGTGTTATCCCAGATTTGCAGTCTAATAACCAACAAAGTAGAACATATTGCATTGAATATAACAATGCCATAATTCCAAGACATGAAGCTCAATCGTTGATGAGGTCATTGAATGTCAAGCAGAGTCAAGTATTCTATAAGATTAGACAATGGTGTCTTGATAAAGTAAATGGCAAAAATCCTGAACCTTTTCATATGTTCATTACTGGAGGAGCTGGAACAGGCAAATCTCACTTGATTAAATGTATTTATAATGAAGCTGTACGTTTACTTAGCAGAATTAACCAAAATCCTGATGATGTCTCTGTATTGTTAACTGCACCTACTGGAGTTGCTGCATTTAATATCAATGGACTTACAATACATAGTGCTTTGTCAATCACTACTAATATGTCACTACCGTATCAACCTCTTGGTGAAGAAAATAAGTACTCTGCGAAGTAAACTTGAGCAATTGCAACTATTGATTATTGATGAAATTTCTATGGTTGATCATAAAATGCTGTGCTATATTCACGGACGATTAAGACAAATTAAGCAAACAAGAAGTCAGTGTGCCTTTGGTAATGTGAGTGTTATTGCAGTTGGTGATTTCTATCAACTTCCTCCAGTGAAAGGTAAATCATTGCATCACAATACAGTAGGATCTAGTTTATGGCATGACAATTTTAAGAAAGTTGAGTTGAATGAAATTCTGAGGCAGAGAGATGATGTCAAGTTTACAGAGCTTTTGAATAAATTACGAGTAAAAACCAAAAATGATACTTTGTCAGAT
The DNA here is from genome assembly GCA_029582265.1 of Zoroaster sp. YZ-2022. Taxonomy (NCBI): domain Eukaryota; kingdom Metazoa; phylum Echinodermata; class Asteroidea; order Forcipulatida; family Zoroasteridae; genus Zoroaster; species Zoroaster sp. YZ-2022. The sequence goes on from CM055829.1 coordinate 1,076,248, forward strand.
GAAGAAACAGCGATACTTAAAAGTTGTGAGACTGGACAGGATTTAGACGATGGTGTTCATATTTACCCTACAAACAAACAAGTTGATAAATATAATCTACAAAGAATGCATGAGAAATGTCCAGATGCTATTTATATTGAAGCTAAGGACTATGAAAAAGATGGAAATGGTAAACTGAAACAAAGAGAAAAACCTTTGAAATCAACACGCTCATGTAGTTTGTGTCACTCGTTATTGGTTGGTGTTGGTGCTAGAGTTATGTTGACAAAAAAAATAGATGTATCTGATGGACTTGTAAATGGAGCATTTGGAACAGTAAGTGGAATAGAGATGCTACCTGATCAATCTGGCCCTAAGTTTATTAATGTAACATTTGATAATAAGAATATTGGATCTAAACTCAGAAGAATTTCAGCATCATCCCTTAATGATAATTGTGTTGCGATTGAGGTACAAGAAGAACACATTGGAAAGAAATGTACCCGTAAACAATTTCCATTGAAACTTGCCTGGGCATGCACTGCACATAAAGTACAAGGTATGACAACTAGTAAAGCAGTAGTGTGTCTTGAACGAACATTTTCAGCAGGTCAAGCATATGTGAGTTTGAGTCGTGTGACATCACTTAAGGGTCTTGTTATTGAAGGTTTTGATGAGAAGTTGATATACTGTGACAAGTCAGTAGCAGAAGCTCTAAAGACAATGCCTGTAGTCAGTGGAATTGAGCAGTCAGTCATCAGTCATCAATGTCATACTATGAATAGTACAACCATCATACTGCATAATGTACAAGGCTTGGCAGCTCATTATATAGATTTGAAATGTCAAAGAGAAATGATGGAATCAGATTTTATCTGTCTAACAGAAACATGGATAGAGGCTAATCAGATGATTGATATTAATTTAGATGGTTTCAAGAGTTTCCACCAAATGAGAGAATTGTCATATGATACAATGAAGACCCTACAGCAGCAAAGTCATGGAGGTGTTGCAGTGTATGGCAAGAGAGATAAACATTTCAGTCGTTTGAATATTGGAGTACAAAATCTAGAATATGTTGCTTTTCATATAATTTCTCATATATCATGTGTAGTTGTAGTTATACATGTATATCGACCACCTTCGTATAAAATGAAAGACTTCATTGATAGTGTAAAAAAACTGATCTTTGAAATACAATAGGTTAGTAGCAGATGTATAGTGATAGGAGATTTCAATGATAATATTTATGGTAATCATTCATGTATTGAGAAAATAATGTTAGAGCAAGGTTATAAACAATATGTAACAGAGGCAACAACAGAGAATGGAACATTAACCCTAACTCCCTGTTAGTGAACAATAAAAATCCTTCAAAATCCTCCAACTGCCTTTGTTGTCTAGGGAGTTAGGGTTAATTGATCATGTATATGCCAGAGGTATAGATAACATTGTAACTACTGTGAGACCAACATATTATAGTTACCATGAAGCTGTAAAAATTGAGTTTTAACAAATTGTAATTCCGAATTTGAAAGTTGAGAAATATTGTGTCTTTATGTATATTATAATTGTATAATGTCCATAAATGTCGATTTATATTTTTGAAAGAAGAACAAAAGTAATCTAAATTATTTTGTTTAATCATTAATAATAACTAGAGTGAAACCAATAGTAATAAAAATAATATAATATAAAGTGTAATAACAGTTTCAAACCCTGTGGTCAGGGACAGTAGTTGTACATGTAGTTCACAGTAGCTTTATAAAAAAAAATTCAATTACTCCCTAATAAAAATAAATAAAAATAAAAATTTGTTGTATTCATCTATTACCATCAAGAAAAATACTGGAAAAAATGAGTGGTCTAGCTTTATCAGGTCAGATTCTGCAATGACTTGAATGATTAATGGTAGCTTGTCGATCGTGCCTTAAAACATGATCATGCCACACCTTATCTTAAAGGACTGCACTGGCTGCCTCAATGGTACAGCACCTGGTTACCTATCATCCTGCCTTTCTCCCCAGCGGCCCGCATGCTCAAGCCTTTGCTCAATATGTGACAGTGACATACATGTAACTCGCCTCATGAAACCGAATTTTGCCAAGCTGCTCAAGTCTGCATCAAATCGTACCTTTTTCTAATTTTGCTCCTCAAACCTAGAATGCACTCACTGTCTCCATCAGAGAATCTGAGCATATTCGAAAAGTGTGTTAAGAATTATTTGTACCCAATCTAATGTTTTTTTTTTATGCCATTGTATTTTTGTCGTTTGTATTCATGTTTTTTTCTTTGTTTCCGTGCCTTGAGCATCCAGCAGGGTGGATATGTGCGTGCTACAAATCTTTATTATTATTATTATTGTCATTTTGTTTTCTCTTTATGCGCTTTGTTCTTGATGTAATGGCGCTTTATAAATGCTTTGTATATATGTATGTATGAATGTATGTGTAAATAAATTGGCATATGGCCTTGGGTAATTATCGCTGTCTCGCGCGATAATATTAATGCCTCTCTCTTGAGATTGAAGTGACTTCCATTTACATAGCTGCCAACTATTATGAATTTTTAGTAATTATTACGAATTTTCAGGAATTACGAAAGTATGAATTGCTCTTTAAAAATTACGAATTTCAAGTTTTCTGACCAAAAAAAAAAAAAAAGCCTTTGAAGTACAATTTTATGATCGTAAAAATCAGAATCGGTACCCATACCAAATATTATTGTGCCTGTAGTGTGCTATAATAAATAAGTTCTGAATGACCAAAAAGTATTATGAATGTCAATTAGCATAGTATCGATACCTTGTTTGTCAGGGTACCAATTTGTGGGATGTAGTAATGGCTAATAAACAGGAAGCAGTGAAGATCCTACGGTTTCATCATGGTGCCTGCCACTGTGTAAACGTGCAATTGGAAGTGAGAAAAGTTTCATTTCTAATTGGAATTTTGTAATGTTGGCAGCTACATGTATGCAATTATGCCACATATGTGTTTATTGCTTGCTGGGCCTCTTTGCCAGACAATAAAATCTAGGTTGTCAATGGGCTGGTGGTGTGTACGACCTTTTCCCTGACATACAGTGGAACCACACTAATGAGGTTTATATGAATAAAAATCGCATGCACACGCACTTCAAGAGAAAGACTTAAAAATAAACAGCACCAAGTGAACAATATAAACACAATTTTTGTTATTAATACATAGCAGTACAAGTAGTGTACTCATGCACACATGAGGAAGCACAAAAAAACAATGTTTGTACTTTCGTACAAAAACAAAAAAACAGTCGACCTTGGAAACTTTGCAGACTGAATTAATGTAAGTCACATCTTTATATTTGATCTACACATGTACATATTTGTCAAAATGACAATGATAATGTACATACACAGGACACCCATGATAATGTATTTGTTGTTATTAATATTACAGATCAAACTTTTACATAGAATTTCTGACAATCCATAATGTGTACAAAAGTATACACTGTACATGTATTGACCCAATTCACCTGATGCATCATCGCAATAATCTTGGTTGCGTTATTTTGGAGTCAATGTCCTGTGTTATACAGTGTAGTGCGAATTTTAGATGACGCGGTGTTTAAACGCTTTGGGAGTTGACTCCCAAAATGGTGAGCGTGTCACACAGCAACCGCCGTGATGTTGGTGCAAGGGGTCAATAAGTATACTACGGATCCTCTTAAAGGATCCATAGTATAACCATGGAGGAAGAAAATTTCTTCCTTCATGGTATAACCATGGAGCTGTAACAGTACATAGCTCCATGGTTAATAGATTGATTCATTAAGGTTCAGCCCATAATCAATAATTCACAATTGCATATGTGTGTCCAAAACTCTGAAATCAGCCAAACATTCTTTACTTGGTTCCCCCTTTGTTACAATCTCATTATAAAATATAAACACACTGCAATCATAAGACTACTTGTGCATTGTGCAAATTAAGGGTGCATATTGGAGATGTACATTCATGTGAGTGCTGCTGTTTGGCAGATGTTATTGTGGGCAAGGATTAATGGATTGATTTATTATAGAGCAATGTTGTGCTTTTTCAATAGTGCATCTTGATTTAAAATAGTTTGTATTGAAAGTTTCAAACTGCCCCGATGCAGTTTAGTGTTACGATAATATTTGTATATGGTCAGTGTGTATGTATTGTTAACCCTCCTACTGTTTGACCATTTGAAACCATTCAAAATTGCCACTTTCAAAAACGGCCATTGGTTTTGTACACACATGGTGATACCATTTGAAAAGTGTTGGTAGCAAGCTTTACTACCATTCAAATCCATTCAAATGGTTTTTGAATGGTGGATACACAACACCTTGGTGTGTTTCCATAACCGAATGGTTTCAAATGGTGAATGTACTACAGTGGCTTATAAATCATTCAAATGCACGGTGGATACACTACACCTTGGTATGTTTCACAAAACAAATGGTTTCAAATGGTGCATCAACTTGTCTGAAAAAGGCACCAGAAGTAGGAGGGTTAAATGAGGATAATAGTTTAAATGACATATGTATGTACATCTATGTAAATGTAACTGCACACATGTACATGCAGTACAGTATAGTGTGTTTGTAAAAAAAAACTATGAGTGAGCATAACACACAATCTCACAAGTATGCAGTTACCACACCATTAGTATACACAATTACTGATAACTTTGTTTGTAAAAATGGGAGAATGAGATGACAAGCATTTTGTCCAAGTTTTATCCCATTACGCACTAATAATGTTGGTGATTGTTCTAACTCAAAAAGAGAAAAGTGTCTGGGTAATTAAGAAATAACAGGGTGTCTTAAATGTGTTTAAGGTTGCACTGCTGTAAAGTATCAATGTAATAAATTAACATGCATAATATTTTGAAAACCCACCTTGCACATTTTTCACTATATACTACTCAAAACAATTTAGGGAACACGTTGTGTTGCATGTGTTACTGCAAAAGGTGGTCACACCCGTTATTGAAATGTTCCATGAACCGGGATTTTCATTTGCAACCCCCTCTCTCTTTCAGTAGTCATGTCATGAAATGTGTAATCACTACATGCATCCTTTATCATATGTTTCATTGTGCAGTTGTTTCTCATCAATTCTGTGAAACATTGTGTTTATATGAAATAAATGATCTTGCTTTAACTGAGATTATTCCAGTGTTCCCTAAATTGTTTTGAGTAGTATATTTAGAATAATACCTGAAATATTGAAGAAAGGCTTAGTTTTGGATGATAAGTCTAAACCAGTAAACCTAAAATAAGATTGTGTTGAACGTACGTACACATGTGTGTCTCATAATCATTGCAGCCCAACTGTGTGGATTATGGTGAAATTCTGTCACATTTACCAAGAAGATGTTTGCTACAGCAAATTTGTTATAGACATTTATTCTGATTACAACGAACCTGTGCTCTCAATATTGACAAATCAGCATGAAATTATGGTTAAGTTTTATGATGTTTATGATTATACAGTTCATACTGATACCAATACTTCAGAGAAACATGTCTATCTGAAATGCACTGTATTGGTCCAAGTCTGGAATGAAGCATTTAAAGATGTAGATTTGTTTCATACCTTTCCTTTTTGTGTAAGTTACCAATATAAAATATAATGTGTCAACTAAAGCCTTTAGCATCATCACATATGGAACACAAAAGTGCTTTATTTTAACTCTGCAGTAATGTATCACCAGCCACAAGTCCACAAAGCACTGTGTGTACAGTACAAACTGTTTATTTTTTCCCAATACAAAAGCACATGTAAAACTTTTGAAATGGACATGTCAGCTTTTCATAAACATGTAAGTTTAATATTTTTTCATTCAGCTATAAGGACATCTCCTTTGACATCCAGCCAGACCCTTATTGTGAAGAGATATTTTGAAAGATACAAGTGTTATGGATCATTGCAACCAAGCAGTAAACAAAAGTAAGTTGATATGATTTGTTCTTCTTCTCATGCTCTAAAAGAGCCGTTATATGCATGTACTTTGCACAGCTTTTTACTTGTTTCTGAGCACTGTGGTATATCAAGAGTTTGTCACATTGAATGATCTAGATTTCAATACAACGATGTTTTAGAAAGAGAGTCAAGATGAGCCCCGTAAATCAGGGGTAGTCATTTTGTTAAGAAATCTGCATGTATATAATAAGAGTGAAATCATTTGGCCCTCTCAAACAGTCTCAGTCTTTAAACCTTTTAATTGTCGGTCTTGCAGCTTGGGACGGGTACCTTCATATCGGATAAGGCTCCACCTGTCATGTATTTTGTGCGTGGCGGGTGAATCCCGGGCTTTCTGCACTTATTCCATTTTTTTTCCTCATGCAGTGGCCATCATTCCGGACCCGTTAATTGTGCGCTTGCACTCCTCTGTGCTGAGTCAGGTGTTTTGCCGTCCCGGACCCATCTGTGTCAAATGTACCAATGACCACACTGCCTCAGCGCCTGCGAACTATAACATGCAACAGCCATTCTTACAATTCGTGCACTTCCCGTCAGTGTGTGTCGTGATCTCACGTGTGCAATGTACCGTGTGTTGGCTACTTAATGTACAGTATATGTACCGTTCATACAATTCACGGGTACTGTGCAGCGCAAGCCCTCGCCGTTTCTTTTTCTGCACATCACTACTACAATTTTCTTCATGGAGCTGCAACATCACATGTAGCTTTGGCTCTTTCTAAACATTCCCACTCCCCAACTCTACAATTTACCCATATTTTTTATCACCGCTTTCCCACTCACTGAGTGCCAGAACTTATGCGTTTCACCATTGAGCAAGTATGAGTATGGTTTCACACACTCCCTCATATTGCAGTAATTCCCATCTTTTCTTTCACCAAATCACAACACTCATTAGGGAAGCTACTACAATGGAATCTTTTATCAAAACGCAACTTTCAGGGATACAGCAATCTTCAATTCTAAGGACCTATACTCTAAGGGGAGTGCTTACTTTAAAAAATTCTGCTATCCACCATGCGCTTGTAACCGTGATATCCTGTTGGTTTGTTCGAATCGACACTGACAGATACAGAAACAAACACTTTATTTAATTGTAAAAAATGATTAGTCATAATCTCTCACTCAACCCGTTTATCCACTTGTACTCCTCATTTTCTTTCTATACAAAAAGTAGTCATCCTATATAACACATAATAATTGAATAGTGTATGATAACACTGTATTTTGTTTCCTTTCAGAAAATGTAATTCATCTCTACATGATGTCCTGTTGAAGCCACACAATCAGCACTGGGATACATTATAAGAATTTTAAATATTAACTAGAGATTCGAGTTTGTTTACACAAACTCTAGGTGTTCAGGAGGAAGTAAAGGTAAAATTAGGGTCAACTTTGTGTGTAAGTGTTTTGACAATTAACGATCTGTACAATGGTACAAAATTGTGAATTTACCTCTTGTGGTTGTTGAGATATGATTTTTTTAAATATTAAACTTTGACTTCGGTTTGGACAAGAAGTAAGGTCAATTTGGGGTCACCTTTTGCAAATATTTTTGACAATTAAAGATCTGTACAATAGTGCAAAAATGTCCATTTACCTGTTGTGGTTGTTGAGATATGATTTTTTAAAATATTAAACATTGACTTCCGGTTTGGACAGGAAGTAAGGTCAAATTGGGGTCACCTTTGTGTAAATATTTTTCGACAATTAACAATCTGTATAATGGTACAAACATTGTGAATTTACCTCTTGTGCTTGTTGAGATATGATTTTTTTAAATATTAAACTTTGACTTCCGGTTTGGACAGGAAGTAAGGTCAAATTGGGGTCACCTTTTTCTAAATATTATTTGACAATTAACGATCTATACAATGGTGAAAGAATTGTGAATTTACCTCTTGTGGTTGTTGAGATATGATTTTTTTAAATGTTAAACTTTGACTTCCGGTTTGGACAGGAAGTAAGGTCAAATTGGGGTCACCTTTGTGTAAATATTTTTCGACAATTAACAATCTGTATAATGTACACAAATTGTGAATTTACCTCTTGTGGTTGTTGAGATATGATTTTTAAATGTTAAACTTTGACTTCCGGTTTGGACAGGAAGTAAGGTCAAATTGGGGTCACCTTTGTGTAAATATTTTTCGACAATTAACAATCTGTATAATGGTACACAAATTGTGAATTTACCTCTTGTGGTTGTTGAGATATGATTTTTTTTAATATTAAACTTTGACTTCCGGTTTGGACAGGAAATAAGGTCAAATTGGGGTCATGTTTTTGTAAATATTTTTCGACAATTAACAATCTATACAATAGTGCAACAAATTTCCATTTACCTGTTGTGGTTGTTGAGATATGATTTTTTTAAATATTAAATTTTGACTTCCGGTTTGGACAGGAAGTAAGGTCAAATCGGGGTCACTCACAACTGGAGTCTGATCTACTTGTTAAGTTCTAAGTACATGCCAAGTTTCAAGTTCATGTGAAGTTTGCAAGTATGTTTTTACTTGCGGACAAGATGGGGGAGAAGAAGAAGTAAAAAAAAAAAAAAAAAAAAAAACCGAACAAAAACAATAGGTGTTTCGGGTACATACCCGAACACCTAAAAAACCGAACAAAAACAATAGGTGTTTCGGGTACATACCCGAACACCTAATTATTTGGCTTTATGTCCGCTTAAAGCTACAAAATCATCAAGACATACATGAACATGGTCTCTATATGCTGTATTTAGCATAAATTATCATGCTATTTAAGTAAGATGGAAACATGGCTAATAATGACACATTTAAATGACTTTAGTTTAGGTGGACTAAAGTACAAGAAAAGACAGTAGTCATCTGAATAAAATGCATTAAAACTGAAATGTTGATGAAATTCACCTTGATTTTCTTATCAGCATAGATTATATATGTAATGTCACATTTGTTGTCACTTTGTGAATTTTGATAATGTGCTTTTTATTTTTAGCTGTATTTTTGGGGATCAGTTGTAATCTGTTCAAGGGTTTCATATGTATTTCATAAGAGTTCTTATAAACTTTTCTTAAAAAAAAACAATAATTGCTTATGAGGAATGAAAGAACTGAAACAGTGACCTGTCATGTTTTATATGCTTATAAAAGTTGGCAAAGCCAAGGCGGTTATCAATTAATCAAAGTTGAGAGAAAATCAAGAATGGCATCTCTGAGAGACCAGATCGACTTTAATCAACACTATCTTAAATGAATTTATAAACATTTTTCATTTACTCAACTCTGTTCTCTTTAAAATATGATTACCAAACAACATCACAAATATTGAATATTACCATCGCTTATTACTAACGTTTATAATGGGTAAATTTATAGTACTCAAATGTACACATAAACAAATTATGTGTTTAATTAATCGCTAATAGCTAAACAATTTTACATGTTTTCATTTTATATAACCTACAGGGTACTCTGACCATGCTGTACTTTTGTTCACATTTTGACCTCGGCTTACATTGTATCAATGAAATAATATGTAAAAAGTTGTTAATGGCCTTATGTTTCAACTCTAGCAGAGATTGTCAAAATTGCTATTACACAGTTTAAAATAAGTAATGCCAGTAATTACTTTGATTACAATATCAGAGTTCTGTAAAAGCCTAAATGAATATCCAAAACTACATTAAATTTACATTATTATGTAAAGCAAATAAAAAAATTAATTAAAATAGGAAATAAAAAAACAAGAGCTTAGTGGAATGCTTGTATCATTGCTGTTGGAATTTGTAATAATAAAATATTACAGTTGTACTGTCAATTTTGCTTTATTCTATTCAAATCAAATGAACCAAAGCGAGACTTCAAGGGCAAGGTATTTGGTTCCCTCTTTGTTTCAAACACAATCGGTATTTGACTATCGCATAATGACAAGGAGGATCGTGGCAGCGTTATTCAGTCAACCACGGATGGATCGGTGTGGGGGTCGACGAGTGACTTATTAATATATTTATTTGCATATTTCGTTTTGATGGATGACAGCACATTAAAATTTTATATTTTATTATAATACAGCACAAGACTTAGTTGAATGGTAAGAGATGCCATGGGGAATATATAAGAATCACCCAAGACTTCTGTACTACCGTTTTAGTATAATAATTTTACATTCTTCCAACCGTAAGTTCCGGTTCAATCATGTGAAGTCATACACAAAATTTTTCCTCATAATATGGTTGTCAATTGTGCCAAATTTGGTAAAATTATAATTTTTTCTGAAGATAGCAAAAATATACATTTACAGAATAGTGATTCAGAATATTTCTTCAATTAAACATTTCTGATTTTGAAAGAAAGGAGAGGTCAAATTAGGGTCATGTTTGTGAACGAAATGTGGCATAGTTCAAGGTCTTTAAGATGAGGCAAAGATTTGTGAAATATCTTTTGTGCTTCATGAGATATGACTTTTTGAAATATTAAACTTTGATTTAGTGTAATTCGATATCTGATGCCTTAACTATGACGTCACAACCTAGGATACAACTACATGTTAAGGTCTAACCATGTGTTAAGTTTTAAGGTTCTGTACCAGAAAAATGCTGAAAATGTTTTCGCCTTAATCTTTTTAATTAATTAATTAATTTATTTATTAATGATAACGAAACATATTTGGTTATTACATAAATTAAAATGAAACAAAATTCACAGACCATTTAGAAATTTGCTAACCAGCTAACCAAAACCAATATTTAAAAGTAAACACCCAACAATTTTGGAAAAAATTACCAACCATTTTGTTTCTCTAGACTCTTTTTTGCCACATTGTTTATTAAACAATCATTGTGGGAAATTTATTGATGCTTTTCGTTTAAAACTTGTACACATTATTCCATTTGCAAAAGTAAATTTAATTCACCCCGAGGTGAGGTGTGTGCAGGTCTTGTACAATACAATTTCAAATTGGATCAAGTGTTATAATATTTAAATGTTTGGTTCAGTTTTTTAAAACAATACTTATAGGGAAGAGACAATACAATGTAATTTGAAGGATAACTGTAAAATAAAAAGAAACAAACAATACTGAAATGATCTTCTGATTGTTACATGTATATGTATTTATTTGTCATTAACTGTTGAAAATACATTTTCATAAATAGTCATTTTAAAGTTATTCTTTAAATGTGGCAATATCTTCACGATCAACAGAGCATGGAATCAGAGTTCAAGTTCTAGTTTAACTCAGTGACTGAAAATAATACTCACATGATAAGGTCATATTCGCGTTGCTACTGCTGCATACATGAGCCAGTAATTTTCAGTCACTATGTTCGTCTTAAACTAGGACACCAATTCCATGCCCTGTTTGTAGAAAGTCTGCTCTGATCGTGACGATACTGTCTGTTTAACCAATTGTGTTTATGGGATTGATGGTCAGTACTATCCCAATGCGAGCATACAAATAAATAGGAACTTTAATTGGGTGATCTGGCAAAAGGTATTCCAAGGCTGACACACCCATGCAATGAAGATTGGGGGAAGTGTGTTACTATGTTTATATGGCCCAACTGCCAGGGATTCACTGTCGGCAATATACATTATACTAGATCACCAACAGATATTGCTTAATAACTACATTTGTGAGGATGTTTGGGTCCAGTCAAAAATATAAGTATTCCTCACTACTATTTTTGATCTAACATGTTAAAGAAATTCCTAGAAAGACCTAGATATGTCTTGAGGTCCTAAAAAACAATTCTCTTGAGGGTAAAGACTGCCACAGATAGGATAAGTCCATATAAAATAATTTGAATCATACATTAACTCCTTTGATGAATGGATAAACTTCAAATGCTGGCCATTGGATCACAAAGTTACACAGACTCTGACACACCTTGTAGCAGTAGCACAAATGGATACTGTTGATCTGAAATATAAACGAATAATGTAAAAACAATATTAAATGTTTTCAAAGAGGGACGAAGAAGAATGGGTCATGCTAACAAAACACACAACATAGAATGCCCTCATATGTTATTATCAGGATGATGGATTGATATAACTTCAGAAAAATTATGCAACTTTAGAAAAATGATCCTTTCAGAACAATGCCTTTAAGTTAGGTTTTACAATGGAATAGAAAGTTACATGTGATGTCTTCCTTCCTCCATGATGTGACTGTTTTATTATCTCAATAAAGGTGCTGATATTTGTTTCTGGTCTACTTTAGTGAGAAAATTAAGTGCCAATATAAAGTAAACTGCAATGCAGCCATCACCACACAAGACATAAGCACTACTAGTATTATGAGGAACTACAGACACTAGTGTAGCTAAATTAGCTATAGTGTAGCTAAATTACCAACTCGTACTCCACCGGATGTCAACCTGTACACATGCCAGTAAATATTCAGTAATAAATATTTTTACAGGTCGAGTTGACCAAAATGAGTATGAGTTGGTAAAAGTAAGAGTTGGCACGCACACAAGTTGACCTGTTTTCACTGGGAAAGAATACAACATTGTGGATAAAGTTTTAAAAGAATTGCTTTTTGAAAATAAAAATCACAATCTTCAATGTAGGTTGGTGAGGTCATGTGAGTGGATCATAGGGCAGTCAGGAGGAATGCAATCATCCACACACACACACACACACACACACACACACACACCCTCACGCACATTGATTTGTGGGGTATTCCTTTGTTCGTTCTATTATCCCTTTTCCTTATAATTCTCCTGTGGGGTACAAGATTTTCTATAGTTACCTTGTAGGGGTCCAATTGTTCTATTGTGTTTTGGACCCCACAACGAATGGTGTGTACGTTCACACACACACACACACACACACACACACACGCACATTGATTTGTGGGGTATTCCTTTGTTCGTTCTATTATCCCTTTTCCTTATAATTCTCCTGTGGGGTACAAGATTTTCTATAGTTACCTTGTGGGGTCCAATTGTTCTATTGTGTTTTGGACCCCACAACGAATGGTGTGTACGTTCACCCACACACACACACACCCACACACCCTCACGCACATTGATTTGTGGGGTATTCCTTTGTTCGTTCTATTATCCCTTTTCCTTATAATTCTCCTGTGGGGTACAAGATTTTCTATAGTTACCTTGTGGGGTCCAATTGTTCTATTGTGTTTTGGACCCCACAACGAATGGTGTGTACGTTCACACACACACACACACACACACACACACACACATTTACAATAATTGTACAACAGATTTATTGGTTACCTTCGGGCTTGTGTTTTAGATGCTTTCTAGGCTGTTGAACTGATTCTCACTGATGCCAGCCATTGCATCTAATTCCAATTACTCAGCATACTGGAGAGCTAAAATACAAAATATAAAGAAATGTTCAAATGATTCTGTGAAAAATAAATTCTGAATAGGGAAAGACCAACATGTATTACTCCCAGTAAGAGAATGCCCTTTATAATTGCAAAACAACCTTCATCACCCCTACCCCATTTGCATTTTCCATCCTGAATTTTGGTGTACACATGTTGTCCACCAACACACCTGCATGTTTATTTTCCAATTAACTCATATTAACTCATCCCTCTGCAGCTTTTTCTTCATTTATTAGTTTTTTTTATTTTTTATGCAGGCTCTTCATCTTTTGTTATGTTATAAGACCTGACCTTTCTTTAAAGCATAGAGGTACAGACTTGTTATATTTAATAATAACAAAACAACAAATGTAACCTAGCTCAGAAAAAACAGGTGCCCCTATGACAATTTTGTGACTACAACTATAGCAGACTAATCAAGTAAAAGCATCTCTTTAGGTTGAGTTAGGGATATATTTCGCTGACACGAAGAACATGCAGAATTGTAGAAGAGACAACAACACACGAACATGTATATATTTACATGGATTTGCATACATGTACTGTACAGGCGAGTTACACAATGAAGTATTTTCCAACGATGCTCTTTTGACTTTGACTGCATGGCACAGTTTTTAAACTTTTTTCTGGACAATATAGCATCTATCCATGCTCAGTCATTATCCTTAGTTAAAATGCAAACTTAAAATCATGTAGGTACACTGGAAAAACAGGGAAAGAGTAGACTCAATATAGTTTTTACGAAATAGATGCAGTACAACAGTTTCGTCCGTCACGAACCTCCATTGGATTGTGCATGCAATAATTATGTCTACGATAGGCCTACTTTACAAACGCACATTCTAGGCCAATAAACCTCTAAATAATGTCTACTTACCTCTTAATAATGCAATTATATTTTCCTCTTTCTCGGTAACCCATTTTATTTTCTTGTATTTTGCTTTGGAGTTAAAAGAACGGCAAAATTCCTCAGTATTTTTCATGTAAAACGAGAATTAAATGGCCGCCGCTGAATATGTTTTGCTTGTGATAAAATGTCACGTGATCACTGATACGCAATGTGATTGGAGATTGCCTCGACAGATTGCCTCAGTAGAAAGCCAGCTAGTATAGTCTACTCATTGCCACTGGATTGCATGAAATGCCACAGGGCAATCTCGAGCAATCTCATTGCCAGCAACTTTTATTGCCTGAAAATTGCCCGAAAGTTGCCCCGTGTGAAAAGGCCTTTACGTTTGTGGGCCAATATTAAACTCCGTATATTGCTGTGTACGTATTCTGTGCACGCGCGATATGTCTATTCGTACATACAGGGAATAGTAATTCAGCGTATTGTTTCATTTAACCTTCAGGTTTCGACCGGAAGGAAAGGTCAGATTGAGGTCACGTCTGAAAACGAAATGTGACATAGTTCAAGATCTTTAAGATAATAAAAAGATTGTGAAAATATCTTCTATGGTTCATGAGATATGATTTTTTGAAATGTTGAAATTTTCAACTTCCGGTTTCGACCGGAAGGAGAGGTCAGATTGGGATCACGTCTAAAAACGAAAAATCACATAATTCAACATCTTTCAGATGATGCAAAGATTGTGAAAATATCTTTTGTGGTTCATGAGATATGAATTTTTGAAATATTAAATTTTGATTTAGCGTAATTCGACACCTGATGACGTAATCATGACGTCACAGCAAACGGTTTCGTCTGCCTGATATGTTCTGTTTATGTGTTAAGTTTGAAGGCTGTAAATGCTCAGCAAGGATGCCTTTGTTGCCGGACAAGCGCCACTGAGAAGAAGTAAAAAAAAAAAAAAAAAAACAGTACAAAAACAATAGGTGTTCGCGCTGCGCGTTCGAACACCTAACAAAAAACAGTACAAAAACAATAGGTGTTCGCGCTGCGCTCTCGAACACCTAATAATAATAATAAACAGTTGTCCTTCCCTTTAAGGAGATAATTTGTACTTTAGGTTGAGGTTTTCAGATCTCATAGTACCAGTGGGTCGCTGGTAAATGTGTGTAATTTTTTTACTGAATTAAATTCTGCCTTCGGGTGAAAATTCTCTGAATAATTTCAGTAGTGTAGCCATAAAAGGGGCACTCGCCCCCAATTGTTGGCAAAATTAGTGTTTGCCAGTAAATTCACAAACTTGTTATTTGTGAACTTATTTGTCTGCTAAACAGTGGCTTATAAATGAAGTGGTTTGCGTGGGTTGACACTGGGATGATAATCATGAGAAGTATTTGACATAGGGTGTGTATCCTCAGGTGCGGACGGAAGAAAAAGAACATTATTCACTGTTGCATTAATGTTGCCTTCTTTCTCAAAGGAAAGTTGAGCTTATGTCGTGAAAGAAAAAGTAAACAGCCACCCAGGCTACCGCATGAGGGCGCCCCTCATAAATACACACTATATCCAAAATCAACATAAAAATAAACAAATATAACAAAATAAAAAAGAGAAAACAGATTATTTAAAATGGTACATGAAATGTTGTTTTAAGCGGTGTTTGGGGAAGGGTTAAAAATAACCTCCACCCAGGCATACATGCAACAACTGAGCGCACAAATATAATTGACACACCCCCCCCCCCCCCCCCTCCCCTTCCCCCTCCTTCGTTGAGCAACTTTAGATATCGTCCATTTTGGTGATAAAACAAAGTAATTTTGTATGTTTATATGAGTTTTGTGTCGGTAAATTTACCCCAAAAAATTGTTCTCTCCCACTCTGAAAATCCTGACTACGCCACTGAATAATTATATCAGTATGGTAATTGTAAAGGAACTTTCCACTTTTCTATAAAAAAATGTGTGAACCAATTGAGTTATAAATTTCAACCCCTCAGTTTCAGAAGTGCATGCAATAATATTCTATAATTATTTCGTACCCCCTCCCTGAGTAGGTTTTGTACACCTTCAGTATAGACGAACATAAAAACAACGCCAAGGCCAAAACAGTCTCTGGTTTTCAGTTTCCGTGCGCGTCGCGCGGCTCATTCCCGCGCGTCGGCATTTTTACGTTTTTTTGTTTGTTTTGTTTTTGTTTGTTTTTGCTATGAATTGATGTCCAATTGCAGCCAAAATTGCTGGATCCATTGGTATTATACCGCGCCGTGTTTTAAATGAGTTTTTCACATAGGGGTATGAACGTTTGCCCGATTTGTGAGGCCTCTTTTAGCCACCATACTTTGTGAATGGGGAAATTTGGTCTGGTTCCTATAACCGCGTGTCATGTTTCACGTATTGCACACGTTGGCCAAAAAGAAAAAAAATCAAACAAACAAACAATAACAAACAAAAACAAAAACAAAGTTAAAATAAATAAATAAATAAATAATAAATAAATAATAATACCCCCCCTAAAAAATAATAATAATGAAATAAGTAAATAATTAAGTAAATGAATATAAAGCGCGTCGCCGCACAGATATTGAAGCTGACCCCCACCCCGTAATCATCCACCGGGATTTCACTTAAAAGTTTCATCATCTTACGATAGATTGTTGGTATTCATTTTAACGAGAAATATTTGTGTTTTGTTTAAAATTCATTCGGGACTTTGATTTACTAATTTACTAAAAATAAATATTATAATTGTGAAAAGAGTACCCAAATTCAAGTATTAAACTAACGCACCCCCGGTAACGCACCCCCGGTAACGCACCCCCGGTAACGCACCCCCGGTAACGCTCCCCCGGTTCCACATTATACAAATGTAACATGGTTTGAGGGTGGACAGTCGACATTAGCTCCCTGAGGTATTGGAAGTTGGCAAACTAGTTCCCGAGGCGAAGCCGAGAAACCAGTTTGTCAACTTCAATACCGAGGGCTAATATCGACTGTCCGCAGCTAAACTTCATGTTATATTTGTTTTACTATACCTCATACATATTCAGTTGTATTACAATAATAAAGAGCATCATTGTCATTGAGCTCGGGAAAACGCGAATTGACATTTACGTGTGCCGCCATCTTTTCATGTGTATGTAGCTAGCTAGCTAGGGCGATGTTCGCGCGTGCGTACTACACCCGTGCGACTGTTCCCCGATATTGCTTCGTAAAGCGCATGCGTAGTAGTTTAACGCATATGCGTTAAACTACTACGCATTAATGCGTGAATACTCGGGCGCTTGGTAAACAGCCAAAATAGCATCTGGCACGTGATGGTGAATGGACCAGTGAGAAATTCATCTCGATCATGAATGGCGTATGAGGTATAGTAATATATGTTACTATACACCATACATATTCATGATCGAGAGCCGAATTCTCACTGGTCCATTCACCATCACGTGCCAGATGCTGTTTGGCTGTTTATCAGTGCCCGCGAGTATTCACGCACAGGGTAAATACGCATGCGTAGTAGACTGTCGCATCGGGGAACAGTCCGGCGGGGAACAGTCGCACGGGTGTAACTCAGTCTTCACGATCGTATTAAGGCAAGAAGCAGAAATATTCAACATCAAGATACTTGACAACCACGACAAGGTCCCCGAAAAAATAATTGCCGACCAGGAAACTGCGGTCTTGCTTCCCGACACATCTGCTGAACCTTCTGCAGTGAGTGACTCGCATTCCCGCACGACACTGCTAAAGTTGTGGTGTTCGAGCAAACATCCGTGCTATTTTCTCGACCGTGAAAGGACCGCTTCACGTCGAGTTTGCCTCGTTTCTCACAGCTCATGGAAATATTGTCATGCTCACAAACAATATTCGCTGGAAAAGGAAAAAGAGAAGGAAGTTTGGTGAGACCGCCATGTTTCCATACGATCGTGAATTTGATGTTACCAAACATCATGAGTAATTATCTGACATGCTATATTTGTTTTGAAAATCTTATCTTATCTTATGCTTTACTCAGGCACAAAAGCTACACATTTATACAAAATATCTACCAAATCGATAGAGAAATATTTTGAAATCATAAGATTACAGAAACGACTCCGGTAGGAGCGTTTGGAATGCTAAGCGCGCCTGGACTAAATGCTATTCATCCATACGATAGTGATCAGGCGGTTAATCAAATTTGATTTGATATGATTTTGATTTGATTTGGCAATCTCAGTAAACACAGTAATAATACAGTACGAGACATTAGACAAATATTTGTCGACGATATCACAATAGACTTATTTCCATTATGGTCATCGACACGGGCATGATATCGCCCTCCACACACAGTTTTGCCCCAGAGATGAGTCCATAGGATCTCCCCGAATTTTTCAAACGGTAAAACAAATAATAATTAAAGTGAATAATTCGTAAAACACAAAAGGGGGAAAATTTGGTTTGTTTAAATATTTAGGCTATTGTTTGTTTCTTTGTCCGTTTGGGTGTCATCTTTATTAGAGCCGTGGGATTATGATTGGTTGTATACACACAAATTTCAATATCATCGACCACCCCTCCAGTTATCATCTAAAAAACATTTTGATTGTATAGGATTATCGTTTGATTTAAAAAAAAAATTGTGGATGACACATTAAAGGGGTAACTACTTACAAGTGATGTTCTGTGGTTGGGTTTTCTTTCCCTTTCTGCACTCTGCTCTGAAAGCGGATATTGTTTTATATCTGAGCAGATTGAGATCATCGCCGTCAGAAGCTGTGACCATCACGCCACAAGATTCACCATTTTCGAGTTTCATCAAGAAAATCATTGCCAAACTGAACAAGGAAATGAGCGCGAAACCACAACGTTTGGTACCCATTCTGAAAATATATCTGACTGACTGACCCTATTTAAAATCTTTATTGTGTATATAGTCTCCTCAAAATATCAATAAAGCTTACCATGACTACATCATAATGTATTGCCAAATTATATGGAAACTATATAACAACAAAGGTACAATGGAGATGATTATCATTGCATAGGGATAGGCCTACGTTTGATTAATTAATCCATAATACACTCTTGATATAAATGTCATCATATTATACATCCATCCTTGATGAAGGTCAGTAAAAATATAGGCCTGTAGAAACAGACCTTTTAAACATATTTCAACTGAATTAATTCACAATCGTGAGATAACGGTGACATTTTGTGTTCAATTCTCCGACCTCATATCAATAATTTTACTGCACTTCTACTTTAAAAGCAACTGAATCTTTTAACGATTATTTGTAAATTAACCTTTTTTGGATAAGCTTCGATAATTTTTGTAATCGGGTAAATGGACAATATCGTCACACGATCAACAGGAGCATGGAATTCGGAGTGCGTTTTAGATTTACTCAGTGTCAGAAAATAATACCCCACATGATAAATCATTTCAGTCACTGTGTTCATCTTAAATTTGGACACCAGATTCCATGCGCTGAAGAGTCTCATCTGATCGACGATATTTCTTTAAACATGTTTATACACCTGTTCACACTGCCCGTAAAAGTCACTTTATTTATACCCAAATAATTTCCTGCCATTTTTTTGTTTAATCGATTCGTTGGCGTGAATTTCCTTTTAGACAAGAAAAACAAATACTTTGAAATAAAAATATTTATACACAAAATAGTTTTCATGTTGGTCTTTCCCCAACAAATATTACGAGCCAACGTTAATTTATAAAAAGTGACCCATCATAAATTCATTCTGGAAATATTTTCTCACAACTATTTAAGGAAATGTTTTTTTTTTAAAGTAGCCTCATTCTGTTTTGATTTCCATCAGAAAATACAAATCTGAATATAATTATTTCCTAGGATAAAATAGAAATTAGAAGAAAAATATATGTTAGAACCCTGGAAACAATTGACCCACTTAGTGTGCATTGTAGATGGTGTGTACATGTATAATGTTATATGCAAGGCGCAAGAGGATGTGTGGCCAATGACGATGTACCATGACGTGTCACGTGTTTTTCAACAAGATGGCTACGCCCACGTTCAAAGTGGGTCAAACATCAAAACTAAGGAGTTTCAGTATTTTTGTAGATATCTCCGCTGTAGCATGTTAATTAAGAATATTTTGTGAGATCAAACATCTCAAATTATGACATTAAAATTAAGCAAAATGCAGAAAACAAATTCCATGGAAACCTTATGCGCCTATAGAGCATCAAATTATTACCTATCAGTTGTCCCCAATCTCCCTCCTCCACCCCCGCATCCATGGGTAGTGTCGTACTTTATTCCATTTGAATCAAGATATTAATGGTACATCAAAACAACCACCGTGTAAAAGTTAGTTTCTACCTGAGTACGTTTTTGTCGTTCTACGATAAATCGTGAAAAATGATAATGCATTCAGATTTAGTTTTGTGTTCATTATAATGTGGAACATATTGGGAAAGAGTTCTCCAATTAAGTTTTCACTTTTCTTTAATATAAATTGCGTATAATCATAAAATTATATAAATTATATGGTTTACACGAAGGTGCTTAAATTTTTACCATTAAATTTTGGTTGATGGTAAATTACCAGTTCTACTCTAATTTGTGTGGATATTTTAATGACATTAATTGTTTTGCTACTGTGAGAGATTGTCATTTTTGAGTCTATGGTGTCTGTCACCGATTAGTGGCCTATACGTATAATTCCTACTGTGAAAAAACCCCAAAGAGTAGATGTGGGCGGGGGCAGTGGAGGGTTGGTGAGCAACAACCGATATATATTGGTGCATTTATTTTATAAAAATGGTGTTGTTGTAAACCACATGTGGAAAAATAATAATAAAGGAATTTGCTATTATTACAATGAGCTCATTTTACCGTGTTAATAAATACAATACTTTTTCGTATTTATTGTTGTTTTTTGTTCTTTTTTGGATAAGTAATAGTTGAATAAAATTACAAAATGATACAGTTAGTGACCGCTTGCATTTCGACAGTATCCCGACGTAATTTGTCTTTCATAAAGGCCGCGTCTACAGGGTTCCGAAACGACATAGGGCCCATTGCTACAATTTTTTGCATATAATTTATATCTTCACAGGTTCATTCGGTTTGGTAATTTTTATTTAATGTTTTTTCTTTATTTAAGTAATTGTCTTTTATTAACACAACTGTGACAGTTACCCCTACACATCTGATGTGATTTTGTTAATTATTCACACACAGACATAGATAACTTTTCAGAAAGCTTCCAAACACCATAACAAGGATCAAAGTAACCATTGCTGGCGGTGTGAAGGCACATTGGCTCCTTGCCCTGACAAGCTTCCCTCTGAACCTTCTGTAGCGAATGAGCTTCATCACTGCAAAGCAAGGTATTGCTTTATTGGTACGAAACAGAGAGGAGACATCACGTTTCATAGCAACAAAAAAAGGAAAAGTAAAAAAAGTCCTAAAGGACTGGTAACCTTTACAATTGGTATAGGTGTTGGTGCTGTAGTGTATATCTCACAGGTAGCACGGTCAACACTGGTATGTTAATTATCTGCTGACACGTATGAAAATATATTGGGCCCTACTAACCTACTTATTACTGCAAACTATTTCTGCATATTATAAGGGCCCTTAATAAAATTGCCGTCAAAACGTTCTTACCAACAACATTTATCTATTGTATTATTTTGTCCAAAACTTTAACCTATTAATTTGGTGTCACAGACACATAGGTAACGTTCAGATACTTTCCAACACCTTTCCACAAGGATCACCAAGTAACCCGTGTTGACAGTAAAGGCACATTGCTTCTTGCCCTGACAAGCTTCCCGAACCTTCTGCAGCGAATGGAGCTTCATCACCGACAAGGTTCAGCCCTTAGTATTAAAACAACCTTATCCGTGTGGTCAGCCTCGACCGTGAGGCCCACTTCACATCACGATGATGCCGTTGTTTCTACAACTGATGGAGAACTCATCGTTCTCCACGGCGAAGACGAGCTTCTGCAACAGTGGTTGGAGCTGCGTTTGGCTTCATCGAAAATAATGTGATGAATGGGTATGAATTGATTTAAGAACATACACCACACACTTGTTTATTTAGGCTTCCTGTGTCAGTACCATGGATGTCAAGGCAGGAAAACGGTGTCATAATAGATGTGCAGTTTTTACATTTATTATGTACAATGTAGCTGCAGTGTTTGGGGGAAAACAAACAAAATATTGACTGTTTTCACTCGTGGTACAGTAAACGTAGCAATCCAATGTTTTGTATACTTTAGGTTGGGGATCAAGATCTTATAGTGCCATCTCATTTATCAGTATAGTGGAAAATTGTAAAGAAACTCTACCACTTAATGTATTGTTTGTTCTTTGGTAATAATGAATGTTATATAATGAACTGTTTGTAATTTTGAGCTACTAACATCAGCATATATAGGCCTTATACACGTTTATAACTGTTTTACAAATTACACGTCACTTTGAAGAAGGTATAACATTATAGCAGATTATCAAAATAATGAATTGTTACATATAAAAGCTTAGTTGGGTTAAAATTGGGTTAATTATAATCATTTTGATAAATTGTTAAATATTAATTATTTTATATGTCAATTTACCATAACGTGACCACCCAGCAATTTATTTTAAATCTGCGTCGAGTTGTAACCTCCAGTTCTTTCAAGGCCCAGTACTACTCAATGGGAAAATTTCACATGGTGTCACCGCAATTTAAAGTATTACTTGTATTTACACACTTTGTTTTGTTTTCTGAAGAACGGCTGAGCACCTGCTGGGGCGAAACCTTCAGGTTAGTTTCATGACCTTTTTTTAACCCTTTTCAACCCCAAACGTGCCACCAGCCACTCAATGTGGAATGCGTTCTTTACAAAGGGACCTATGTCACCATCAATTCCTTACTACTTTTGTTTCCCAGGCTCCTCCTCTCGGCTGGCGCCTGAAACCTGTAACTGAAATGTAGAAGCCAAGCGCGCCCTCACTTTACGTTGGCATGATTAATCAATCGCAGGACAATACGTGCGCGTCCGCCAGCCATGCGCGCGTCGGTGGCGAATGATTTTCGGCTCTCTTATAAAGCACAGCTTTTGCGTGACCCGACGCTCACTTGGTTGTTTTACGGCGACGGTCGACCGCTAGCTCATGGATGACGCTGAAATTCTTCGACGAAATATTCGCGGATGAGTGGTTGAAAATATCGATGACCAGTCCACTCCTCATCCACATCAGAAGAAAGTGAAGAAGGTTTGTCACACACCCGCAAGGTCATCCAAATAAGCAGAACTTCAGGTGAGCGCCTTAGACGTGGCTGAAAAACTTTCACATGCTGTTTTAATTGGCTAACGTTACTGATTAAAAGAGCCAAACATGTTTGCATACTTCTGAATAGCAGGCCCTAGGCCTGCGTTTTATTTTTTCTCAAAAGGGGTGTTGGTGAAACTGGTCAGATCCTCGAGACCTGATCGAGGGCTTTCCTGGATCCTCAGAAGAAAATGTTTTCTTTCAAAGGGAATGATGGATAAAGATGGCATTTCAAAGAATATTAAACCCTGTTCAAGTAATTTCAGGGTATCTTACGTTGGAATGTAATTAACTTAATTTGCCGAAATATTGCAGGGTGAAATGGGCTTCTATTTTTGTATGGGATGGATCTAGTAAGGTCCGACTTACGTTGACATTAGATCGAGGGAATCTGGGTTTTACCAGTTGCCTTTCTAACGAAATTCATAATAGCATATTTGAATTTGAATTAGTTTGATTTTACTATGCAAAAAAAAGACATGAATAAAATCACAAAGTTTGTCCCAAAAAGGGTGTGCAGTATAAATGCAGAGTCGGCCTAACTTGTTAACTGCTTGCACCATATCCAAAGTGAATGAATGATGAGGATGTCACTTGCTCTACCGTAGAGAACGAAGTGGCGTCCTTCAACAAAGTGCATCTCATCTTTTGATCTATCATGAAACATTTTAACATTTTAGTGCCATCTAAGGTTTTCCCAGTCAACTCTGTCCAGGTCAACTCCGGTCCAACTCGGCTAGTGTTGGTGTTCACGTGCCCAAAAACGTTACAGCACCACCTCTTCGACCAAGAATACAGCCTATATTGCTTTAATTGAAAGCACATTAACACCATCTGGACAAGAGTTGACCTTGGACAGAGTTGACCTGCCCCATCCTAACCATATCGAGTGTATGATTAGATAACACCGGTGGGCGCCAAATAGTACAAGCACCTGGTGTGCTGTCATTTTCAGAAAAGTGGGACTATGCATAAATTTCCGATGATGGTTTTGCTGAGCATTGCAAAAAAAGTAAATAACCGCCAGCTCATTACACCCGATCATCCACAGGTGCCCTCTATTGTCAGCCGCATATCTGAAAAAGGCTAATAAGTTGTACATTATGGTATCATCAAGAAAATGTGCTTAACGTAATTCCATACTTAGCACCATCACATAAGTTTCTTAATACTCATACTTCAGGTCTGGATGGCGCCAAAGCAAAACTCCTCCTATACGAAGCGACCCCCTATAGACTTTGCTACTGAAGGGGCTGGATGTACTGAAGATTTTCAGGTAACCTCTCGCCTGGGCAGATCTTTCAACTGTTCTTCTGTCAGGCGGTCTGGAAGTTGATGGTGACGACGAGACCAAATCGTTATGCTGACCAAACGCTGGGTGCAGATGCAGCCAATCATCAGCATGCCTGGACTCCAACGGATATCCCCTGAGATGATGGCATTTTGTGAAGCCCCAGCTACGCTGTATGGGCATCAACAAAAGGCCACGCTACGCCATGCACTGGTCCAGGTCTGGAAGTTATGTGAAGTCCTGTGCTCATCAACTATGTCCTCACCAACCGATTTGACGCACTCTGAGATTTTTCCACGTTGCCAACAACAGAGCTGAAATGGATGATGACTCTCCCCATGAGCAAACTGTCTAAAGTTCGCCCGCTGGGCTTCACATTGTACTGCCATTGTTTCGTCGCATATATATATAACCCGGGCGAAACCTCTCGCCAGATGAATGAGACTATGATAAAGTTTAAAGGCCGCAAACTCGGTTTTAAACAGTACATGCCACACCTCAGAAGTCTGCCAAGTTTGGATTGAAATATTTTTCATTGAACGAGTCTGAAACCGGGTACATGTGCGTGGAAGGTGTTCACTGGTTCAGAGCCCACATTCATGCCAATTCCATACATCCTCAATAGCTTATGCAGCAGCAAACCATCCACCTAACGCTTTCAGCATCTGGCAAAGTAGTCATCGAACTACTGCAAGGACTCGAACTATAATAGGGACATTTTGTTTTCATGGACAATTGGTACTTTCAGCCAGCTCTCGTCACAAGTTTGTCACAGCTAGGGTTTGGGAGCTCTGATGGAACTGGTGGAAATACACCACCCAACGGATTCCGAGAGAGTACAAACCCAAAGAAGTTCCGCATGAAAAAAAGGCGATGACCGCACTTTTACACAAAAGCAGGGGAACAACTATGTGTTGTTTGGCGGGATGCAAGGCGTGTAACTCTTCTGACTAATTATGCAGTGACTGCAGTATGGACTACTAAAGGAAATTCGCAACAAATACCCCAGTTTCCACTGGACTTCGTAAAATCAAAAACAGCACTACTCGTCAGTGATTATAATAAATACATGGGTGGAAGTGATCTAACATCGCAACTGTGTACGTGATGATACACACCACCACGCCAGATCGCTGAAATGGTGGAAAAAAAATTTTCTAAATGGCCATTCTTGACATATCTGTTTGGTGAACGCTTTACTGTCGTCTACAAACCAATTCCTACAAACCAACGCACTTGCGACGAGCTTGGATTTCCGCGTGAAGGTGGTGAATGAACTTCTTTCTACCACCTGGAAGCACAACCGAGCAAAAGCACACCAATGAGCCATCGTGTCTTTCGGTAGACATTATCCCGGGAGAAATGAGCCCAGCAAAAAGGCGCAAACTGTGTCGTTTGCAGCACAAAAGCCAAGCGGAAACAAACTCGTATGATGATTTTAAACAGTGTCAAAAGCCAATCATGTGTTCTGCCATGCTTTTGGAGAAGTTTCACAGTGTGTGATAAAGATTACCCAATGTAGTTTTTGATTGTGTTCATTGGGTGTCCCCCATTTCAAAATGTTGCTCACCCAACCAAAAAAAGCATACCTTTGTGTCATTTGCAGCACAAAAAGCCAAAGCGGGAAACAAACTCGGCGCAGATTTGTAAACAGTGTCAAAAAGCCAATGTGTGTTCTGCCATGCTTTGAAGTTTCACAGTGTGTGATAAAGCATTTACCAATGTAGTTTTGATTTGTGTTCTGGGTGTCCCCCCATTTTCAATGTTGCTCACCCAGCAGAAATACAACTGTGTCATTTAAATTTAAAGCACAAAAGCAAGCGGAAACAAACTCGTATGGATTTGTAACACAGTGTCAAAAAGCCAATGTGTGTTCTGCCATGCTTTGAGAAGTTTCACAGTGTGTGATAAACATTGCAATGTAGTTTTGATTGTGTGTTACTGGGTTGTCCCCCCATTTCAATATTTGCTCACCCAGCAAAAAATACTGCAACTGTGTCATTGCAGCAGCAAAAAGCCCAAGCGGAAACAAACTCGTATGATTTTTTTAAAACAGTGTCAAAAAAGCCAATGTGTGTTCTGCCATGCTTTGAGAAGTTTCACAGTTAATGTGATAAACATTTACCCAATATAGTTTTATTGTGTTCTCTAGTGTCCCCCCCTTTTCAATGTTGCTCACCCAGCACCAAATGCAACTGTCATGTGCATTGCAGCACAAAAGCCAAGCGGAAACAAACTCGTATGATTTTTAAACAGTGTCAAAAGCCAATGTGTGTTCTGCCATGCTTTGAGAAGTTTCACAGTGTGTGATAAACATTTTTGATTGTGGTCCTTCCGTCTCTCCCTCTCCCATTTCAATGTTGAAGTGACAGTGCGCACACCAACAACACAACATTGAAATGAAGTGGGGTAGATTTAATTGTAGTGGGCCTAATGTGAGCAACCTTCATTTAAACCCATTGACTACTGCTACAGTAAAAATAAATTTTGTGCAATTACCGCAACATTCCCTTTCACCCTGAACCTAAAATATATCACCTATTACGTTGGGGTTTATGAACCACCCATAAACAAAAACAAGCATTTGATTTATTGGTCAACATTTTCTTGTCATATAAACTTGTGGAGTTATTTGTTTGTCATTGCAAAGTGGCCTTTCATGATGTTGTTGGTGGGGGGCGCTATACACTGAAAGTTGTTAAAAGTCTCTGGTAAAGAAACTGAACATGCTATGCAAAAACCGGTAACAACAAGGCATGACTGATCCAAATATAGCTCCGGTATTGATGAAGGTTAAATGAACAGAGTACATTTCAAAAATATTTTTTGTATCTTCCTGTTTGAAAAAACTTTAAAAACTCTTCCTTTTCTGGGTTTATCGTTTAATGTTGTTTTATTTTCACTATCATTCTGCGATACTTGCCTTAACAGCAGTGCACTTATCAACCCTTCAGATGGATGACATGGAAGTGGTTTTGCGCCTGATTGAACGTGAGATAAATTATGTATGAAAATTCGTTTTTCATATAAATCACCGCAATTTTCGACCTGAACTGAGAGCGACTTTACTAGAGATTTGTTTGGGAAACAAAAGTAAATTTGTTTGTTACACTATTAGATTTTGTGTCGATAAATTTACCCCAAACATGTTTGCCTGGCTACGCCATTGATGTCCGTCGGCAAATTTGGGTTAGCACACCCCCTTCGCTACGCCCTGGTAACCGCTATTTGAAACTGCAGGTATAATCGTTTTGTAAAATCACTATTCCTTCAAATCGTCTGGGACCTGAAATACGAACTGCCACCTGAAACCGCAGCTCTTTCAGTGAATAAAATACAATATAATCTTCAGTTCTTAGATACACCATACATTTGCAGTCGCGCAAACTCATAGCTCAATGTTTGCCAACTGAAATATATTCTGGACCAACACACTGGTTCTAGTACCTTTGATGCTTCATTTACCGACTGTAAGCGTCTCAATACCAACTGAAAAAAATGGTGGTGTCCGCACCAACCCAAACACGACCCTGAACACGCAGGTGTTATTTATATATTATCTATTGTCGCTCTATGATATCTCTGTTGTATTTTATATAGTCGCAATGACGAGTATCGTCACGATCAACAGAGTATGGATTCGAACTGCCAAACAAAATTTTCTCAGTTTTCGTCTCAGACCACGCGTCGGCATTTTTTTTAGTTTTCTCAAAAGGCATACAATAATCACCGGGTTTGACAACAACTTATTTGATTTAAAGTTGGGAGTTGTATCAAACATCCTAATGAAAATCTTCTTTCTCGAGATATTATCGTTTAAAAACAATAGTCGATTGTTGTTTCTGATTACATGAAAATCCTACGTCGATCCCGGGCATTGTTTCTATTGGGAATCTGTAGCTGTTTTCCCATGAAACAACGACTCATTGACTCAACGTCACGAGTGAAATAGATGTGCATATCTCTTATCCATCATGTCTGACTCATTAAAGTTCTATATTCCATCATAATAATGCTGTATGTAGTGACAGATATCTATAGGGTCTCGAAGAGGAACGAGGACCCAAGAGGAACATAAGTGTTAGTAACATTTTCCACCCTGATTTTCACCATGACTGTTTCGCCAAGCAGTCGTAGCAATTAATTACCATTTTTTCAAAATATACATACATTCAATCCAATCAATCCAATCAATCCAATCAATCTGCATTTGTAAGCGCCATCAATCTAGTTGCCTATTCAAGGCGCTGGTAAAAAAGGTGCGCAATCACACTATTCACGATGAGGAAAACTTAGTGCAACTAATTAATTGTATGCAGAGAGTCAAACAGATGCGACTTCAGTTGGGTTTGAAGAAAGAATGCAAAGGAGTCAAGTATACGAAGATGCTTGGGGAGATGGTTCCATAAGTTGGGAGCTGAGCAATAAAAACTTCTATCACCATATGAAGAACGAGTTCTCGGAACTTTAACGGGGTTTGTTGTAGACCTCAGAATTTAAACCGGAAATATAAGTGAATAGCATGTTCCTAATATAGACTGAGTGCCAAATCGTAGAGTGCCTTCCATGTTAACAAAAAGATTTTGTATTCAATCGCTTTTGTTTCATAGGTAACAATGCAGATCCATTAGGGTTGGGGTAATGTGATCCAATTTCCTGCCCTGGGAAAGAACACGTTAACAACAGCTTAGCATTTGGCATGTTGAAGCTTCTTCACAAGATATTGGAAAATACCGAACAGTAAAAGAGTTCCATTATCCAACCGAGATGTGATCAAGGCATGTACTACCATCGAAGCTACTCTGTCTGATACTTTTCTAATACTTGTCACATTTCTGATTTGGAAAAGGTACACAGATTGACGAATGATTTTCTTGACATGAGTATCCATAGATAATGTATTGTCAAACATGACTCCAGGTTTCTAACAGATGTAGAGAGCATTGGAAGTCACAATTATTGGTATTAGCAACCTGTATTTCGTTCACATGGATTTTAGATTGTTGATACTTGAGGATAAAAGTGATGAGCTCTGTTTTTATTGTCATTAGTTTTAAGCTTGTTAGCATCCATCCAAGATTTAATTTTCAGAAAGATACTTACACTTCCATGCGACTTTTGCTGATAACCGGTACGATCTTAGTATTGTTTGTTTTGAAGGTAAATAATAGAGTTCGTATGTCATCTGCATACATATTATGCAGATGTACTCCCATGTGTCTGTGCAATCTTTGAGATGGGAGAAAGCATAAATGGTGAAAAACTGTGTGACCAAAGAATAGAGCCTTGAGGGACTCCGAACCTAAGTGGTGTAAGGTCGGAAGATTGACCATTTATACTAACTGATTGTGTTCTAAATTGAAGGTGAAGATGTAATCCACTGCAGAGCCTGTCCCTTAATTCCCAGATATCTCAGACGGGAAATCATGATGTCATGATCTATGGTATCAAAAGGCGGATGACAAGTCTAATAAGAGACCAAGATTACACCCTTGATGATTGTCAAAGGCCTGCAATATATCATTTGAACTTTTAATAAAGCAGTTTCAGTTCCATGGTATTTCTTGTATGCGGACTGATGGTCGTCCAGAGTTTGTGCTATCTCTAAATAGGATGTTATCTGAGAAGCCTTAACCTTTTCAAAGTTTTCAAGGATCGGAGATAAACTTCACTGGTTAGTTAGACACAGGACGATAGATATCTTATTCTTAGTCGTCACCGGTATCTCTATGATTGGTTTCTTTATCAGAGGTCTACAATAGCATTTTTAAAACTAGCTGGAAGATGGCAGTTTCAAGAGAAAGATTGATAATCTTAGTGATAACAGGAGCAATGATGTTAAGATGTTCCTTGAGCATCCATGTTGGAATTGGATCCATTACAAGATTTTTTAGAACGAATGAAGAAATCAGCTTGAAATTTCCTCACAAGAAACGGTGGCGGAAAATGATCAAGAGAAGCAGAAGTTTCCTAGATTAAATTCCACTGTCGACAGTTCCATACAAGGGACCATTGCATCCCGAATGTGATGTGATCTTGGAACAAAATATTGACTAAATCTGTTGGCGAGATCCAGATCAAGTTAGTATGAGATGGCAAACTGCTTCTTGAGTTTCTGGTGTAACAACGTCAACAATCTTAAACATTTGTTTTTGATCCTTTGCATTGAGTTATTTGCTTTCGTAATAAGTTGATTTGGCTTCGCTAATTAAATTAATGACATTAAGAACTGTGCTGTGCTGAAGTTATCTCTATCAATGTCGAGTCTGGTGTTTCGCCACTTACGCTCACTCAGTCTCTTTCGTAGCTTTTGCTTCAGTGCTATTGCTGAGGGGAGTACCACGGACAACTGGGTCTAACAGTTATGACTCGAGGATATGACAGTGGAGCATGCTTATCAAGTATATCATGTAGACAGGAATCACTGCATGTACAGACAAGACCATGTCAAGGTTAGATGAAGGATAAAAAGTGCAAGATCTGAGACAGAGATATCAAGGAGAAAAATCGTCACAGTTCACTTGATTTGAATTTCCGATAACGCTAATCCGTTGTTTTTCGTGGATTACACCTTACTCAGTGTTGAGTTGACAATGAATAGCAAAGTGATCACTTATCAAAGCCGCAACCTCAGTAGAATTAATTTAAAGTTATCAGATGTACGGATTATGTGACATAATTGCTGCAAGCGTATGACCGCTGTGTGGTTGAGTCGAGAGATGTGCTGCGTAAGGGTTTCGCAGATTTCAAGAACGATATACAGGTTTTTTAGTGTTAGAATTATCGTGGGATTGATTCCACTGAAAATTGAAGTCTCCAACAATAAGAAGTTTGCTTATGAGGAGGATGCACAAAGTAGTTCAAGATAATCTAGCAAATTCATTCAG
Source organism: Zoroaster sp. YZ-2022 (assembly GCA_029582265.1). Taxonomy (NCBI): domain Eukaryota; kingdom Metazoa; phylum Echinodermata; class Asteroidea; order Forcipulatida; family Zoroasteridae; genus Zoroaster; species Zoroaster sp. YZ-2022. Next base: position 1,107,893 of record CM055829.1, read on the forward strand.
AAATACTTTGAGTAGATCTGTTCTTCTCACTGTGAGGGGTAACGATAAACAGCCACAAGTCTATGGGAAGAACAGTTCTGTTTTAATGAAAAAATCGCACCTTTACAACTCTCAAAACTGGTGCATTGGTGTGAAGAACTCTGCACCCTCTGGATATTATCTTTAAAAATCACAGCAAGTCCACTGCCTGGTCAGTTTTCCCGGGAGGAACATGGAGGAAATATATAGCCAGGCAAGGAGAAGTCCACCAATAACTCTAGTGGGCACTGGGGAATAAGAGACCACGTTTCAGTAATTAAGCTACAATGTCAAATTTATTTTCAATGAAATGAGTCGGTCAAAAGGTCAGTCTTGTTACAGACAGACTGAGCGTTAATAGTGTTCATGCGTTTACGTACACGCATGTACGACTGTCATTAAGGTCTTGGCCAATGAAAGCCTCTGTTTGCTGACTCTTAGCCCAAGCTCCAACCCCCTCAACCGTCGACGTCTAGAATTTTCACAATGAGTCCCGTCTGCCATTGTTCGATTTTTCACTCCGTTCATTTGCAACGAAGGTCGTCAAGAAGACAATGCCAATAGGTAAAACTTGAAGGCTTTGCATGGTGAGAGGATGATAAGTAAGACTAATTGCGGGTGATACCATGTGGAATCTCAATTGAGTAGTAATATTAGTTCTGAAAAAGAACTGGGGGTACAACTCGACGTTTCGATCAGTATGGCGTTTCTGATCGTCCTCTGATCGTCCCTTCATTGAGTTGTCTGCGGCTCCAGAGGTTGGGACTCTTTCTGGTGATGGCGTCATATTTTGTTTGCTTGCACAACACACGTTTTTCCTGTCTTGTTTTTTTTTTCTTCTTTTCTTGGAGAGTTGGATCAGTTGGATTAATTGAATTGATTAACTTTCTCCGGGCAGGGGTGGTGGAGGTGGTGGGTGGTGAGGTGGTGGGGTGGTGGGAATGACCGGCTTGGGGCTGGTGCCCAGGCTCGGTCCCGTTGACAGCGGCCAGCCCCTGCCGCCGTCATTATCAGGCAGTGAAGACCGGGTCCTCACAATGTTATTCCTTATTGCCATACACTATAATTATTATTACTGTGCCATCCAATGGGATCTGGCTGTGGATCTTTTATTCAAACTCCAACCCAGAAGAAGACATCGTTCAGCATTATCTCCAGAAGAAAACGCGATCAAGTTAAGGAAAAAGAGTACGATAAATAATAATTAACCGGGATATTGGCAGGTATGAGCTACCACACGAAAAATGCTTTTGATTGTTATCTGACTTTTTATTACAGGCTGTTTAATTATACCATTTATTTTTATTTCCAGAAAAAAAATTAAAAAGGGTTCCTTTCTGGGATGGCATCGTATGTGTATAATAATTACACTGATGGCACCATTAGACAAAACTGCCGTCTAATAATAGCAGCAGATAAAATATACATACATCATGCCAAATTCATTATGACTATGAGAGGACTGGCCGACTGGAAGAAGAGAATAGAATAAGACGTGATACCTACGGAATAGACAACAAGTAATCGTGCTATTATATATTTACAAGTAAACTTATGCCTACCCGCAGTGGGTGCCTCCGGAACATGCGTACGCACCCTCAAATTCCCCACAATAGTCGAAGTTCAGATTCATTTTTTCAAAACGAAAGTAATCGAAAAGAAAATATTGAAAAAGCCGCCACTTACTTAAATCCCACCAGTTTCAATATAGGCTATATTTCAAACTTTTCTACCCCCCTTTCTGTACGGAGTATGCATGAGTCATATTATTTAACAAAATGTTTAAATTGTAAGTGCCAAGATGTACATTTTATCTTTATCTTCATGGTTCTTAGTAATGTGGGAGAGGCTTGGAAAGGACGGAAACCACAAGATTTGTACCTTATGGGGGAACTGTTTCGCAAACGCCCTCGGATCCGTCCACTGATACATATACTAGTTCTTAGTGTCAGATCAGGACAACCATTGAAGTACTTAGGCAGTGTGTTGTTAATCTCATTGTTGCAAATCCACGAGTGAAATGAAATTGAAACAATCGTTCACCACTGGACCCGCCAGTGAAATTCTATAGACATCGACGGTCGGAGGGGGTTGGAGCTTGGGTGGAGTCAGCAAAGCAGGCTTTTCATTGGCCAAGACCCTTAATGACAGTCGTACGTACGTGCAAAACGCATGAACACTAATGACACACATATGAACAGAGTTTTTTGATTATGGAGTTATCCCTTTGTGACTATAGGTTTTATTCTCATCAGACCCTGAAGGGACGGTATTAGACCAAATAACGTAGCACGTACCTGGTCCAGAAACTGGCAGAAAGCTTGTGATGGGAATGCTTTGCTTTACGCTTACCTGCTCGAACAGCTCTATGGGTCGGGGCTTTTGAATTGATGCCAAGGTCCTTGAATATCCCAAGTGCATTTTGTGTTGATGGAAAGTTGTGTTGATGGTAAAAAGGCATGCATTGTATCAGTTCAGAGTGAGAATACCGTATACGTATTGCAGTTAATTATTCTCTTCATCAGCGGTGTGGGATGGCCCAGGGTTTACAGCAACATCTCCAGACAGGAGTAACTGAACGAAAGGTAGAACAAGAATTGGAATAGAATAAAATTCTTGTTCCAAGGTATTTATGATGGTGCAGCCTCTTTCCTACTATGTGAAATCAGTGTAGACCATGCTGAAGTTTCAAATATTACAGATTGGGATCCACATGCCCATTGAGTATGCATCGTGCCAATGCAACAACAAACAGGCACATGCTTTCATTGATGAGATTGTTGAAGTTGAATTCAAAGCCACAGGTAATTGGTATCCTGTACCATACAAGAAAGAAATATTTACATGCAGACAGGCATATACCAGGCAAGCTCAAAAAAGGATGAATACAGGAAGGGCAAATTAGGTTGATTCTATTCTATTGCCACTGCTGGCAGTATAATGTTAGCCTGACTGAGCAGGGGCCAAAGATGTCTGCCCATATACTGTATACATTTACTAGAGGAGTGAAAAGAAAATTTTCTGGTCTGGAAAACTATGAAGGCAGCACAAGAACTCCAGCATAAAATAACAAATCCTGGTGAAGCACAATCCAGAGGGCAATCAACTGCTGCAAAAGTATCTCAAACATGAAGTGTGAACAGCAGAAAAAAAGAGAAAAAACAGGAGCTCAAAAGGAGTGTGGCAGCCTGTTGGGCGCACAACGTGTAATACATTGGCCTAACACTTTGAATAAATAGCCTGTTAAAACGTTCGTCACAGTGGGGCATAAAGTTACCAGTTTGACATTTCTATCCCACTTTCGACAAGCTCCTCTGAAAGCTGAGAATGTCTTACACTGAGCATTGAGGGCCGGTGTCATCACCTTCCTCAGTTGACTTTTGCAGAACATTATCTCCTCTACTTACTCCTTGTAAATAGATGGCCAAATTGGCATGATAAGCAAAGGCGAAAACATAACCCCAAGACGGCATCGCTACTGAACTAATTTGGCTGGGTGTCTTATACTGATAGTTCTCCTCTGGTGACTGACTTGATGCACGTCAGAGGTTTGTCTGATATGTGGAATAACCCATTTAGTAATTTGCCAAGCTTTTATATGATAACTCTCAATCAATTAAAGATGTTTCTGCCCGTGTTTTTTTAATATTTTTACGGTAATTAAAAAAAATATATTTTTATAACAGAACATTACTATTTTAGTTGAGGAAACGATAACAAATAACTAAAAATTAACCGTTTCTCAAAACAATAAAATATTCAGTAAAAAAGTGGGTCCTGCGGCATAAATTAATTTTTGTTTTTTTTTTACTCTAAACCAACTTCTGAAGCTGTTTTGTGAAGTAAGTCATTTTAGTTTTGTTTTTCCCTCACCTGTATATCCCCCCATGGTCCGAGGGTATATCAATCGAATAATGGTCTCTGACCATGGTGTGTCATGAGCGTCAAACTTGGTAGATACTAATGCAATATGAAGTCTGTCATTAGTATTATCGTACGTGTTAAAATGTCAAAATAATATAGGGAAATCCATAGCTTAACAACTACGGTTGATTATCATTCAATGTATTCATTGCATTGTTCATATTTTTTTAATTGAAGCCAGTTTACATACACTCTTGGTATAATGTCATCATATTATACATCCATCTTTGATGAAGATCAAGTAAAATGTAGACATATAGAAACTAAACTGCGTAATATTTTCAGCTGAATTAGAAAGGAAAACAAATACTTTGAAAATAAGGAGTATTCATACTCATGGTTTAACAGTTATTAACAGCCAAAGTTAAGTGATGAAATTTATATAGTGGGGAGGCCATCGTAAATTCATTTCGGGAAATATTTACTGTAAAACATGATTGCTCACAATTATTTAAAGGTGAATATGACCTTTTGAAGAATTTGTTTTCATTTCATTTAGGAAAAAATAGAAATATTCCGATGAAGATAAAAGTGTCTGTAAATAACGCTACAATCGTTTAAGTTGTTGGGTGGTTTATTCGAGTGGATGTGGATGGGTGGTTTATGTAGATGGTTTAAAATGAAGATAAAAGTACATAATTAATGAATTCCCATGGGAATCCACCACTGTCCGGCCCAGTAGCCTTGACTCTATTGTATGATATTCTAGTATGTGAATACAAAATAAAAAACAGGATTGTAAATAAATTATGTTTCGTAAAACCCTAAATATTGGACCAACTTAAGCACATTGTTGGTCAGGGCGTACATTATTATTATTATTATTATTATTTATTTATTCGGCCAAAACATTCAAAAATACAAACATGTACATTCAAAAAGAAAAAGGAGCATACATCAGGGACAGTCAAGATGAGATAAATTATGGTAACAAATACCAATCAAAAAGAATAGATGTATAAGGGCATACATTGGTAGGTAAGAATGAGATAGGGGAAGAGATGTGGTGGGGAGGGATGAGGGAAGGTATAGAAGGGGAGCGATTTGGGGGAAGGGGAAGTGGGGAGGAGTTCAACACAGCAGAAAGAGGCAAACCAATCTAAAGATGGCCAGGATGAACAAAGTGAAAACACCGTGTGACTGAAAGCCTGGTCATCCAACCCTAAGGTTGGTAACATGAAATAACTTTCAAATAAAAATAAACTATTAAATAATAATTATAATATGAGAAGTTATAAAAAATCTAGGTAATTAAAAAGAACGTATATTTTTTACAATGCCATAATTCAGGGTATATGAAAAATTAAATAAGTAAATAAATATCTGCTAAATAAGTAAATGAATTTTAAAAAGGAAATTCCACCTTTGGAGAAATAATCTTAACTGTTATAAATATACATAACATATAGTACTATGCTGTTTACTGCTGATAATGATCCAGTAATGATTTATTAAATAGAGATAATATTAATGTTAAAACGCCTTGAGAATCATATCGTGATGCATTTGGCGCTATATAAGAATACCAGCATTGTTATTATGATGCCTGACGACATTCTCTATTCTGGCATATCAATTATTACGGCCCCAAAAGTCCCCTGTTTCTGGTCATAGGTCTGCTTCAAAATCAGTGCGGTGGTGGTTTTTAGTTTTTTGTTTGTTTGTTGTTGTTTTTGATTGATTATTTTTTTTGCCAACCAGTGAAATACGTAATACAAGCATGCTGCCACGGTCATTTGGAACCCCGACCAAAATTTTCCCGATACACAAAGAACGGTGGCTACAGAGAGGCCCCCATAATTCGGGAAACACCCCGTTTCCAATGTGGAGTGCGACACGTTGCTCTATAAGTGAACAATTCATTTAAAACACAGCACGGTCAGAATTCCAATCAGATCCAACAATTTTTGGATGCAACTGGACATCGTTTCCCATAGCAATAAATAAATAAATGAATAAATAAAATAAAAATAAATAAAATAAAAATGCCGACGCGCGCGGAGACAAAGAAACAAGGAGACTTTGTTTTGGGCCATAAACGATTTTAAATGCGAGGTCTTTCACGACCCACATGGCGTAGCTATATTGTTCTACCATGGACTTGAGTGACGTCGTGGCCCCATACACACAATACGAGATCACTGAAAATTTGTTGTATTCTGACTAAACCAGTTAATGTTGGGTCCAAATTCCTGTTGATTTTGGATATTTTGTGTGGCCGAAATATAAGATTGATAAATAATAGATAACCATAATTTTATCGATTTTTGGGTTTTAATATCTCTACCGAGAAAATAGTGAAGTCTAAATGAAGTCTGAAGTTATTAAATATGGAAGAGGGAATGTAGCCAATGACGTCACGTGCTTTTAAACAAGATGGCTGCATACCAATGTAATACACCAAAGAAAGGTCAAAGCAAAAGTATGTCATTATTTTGCTAGAAATCTCCAGTACGTACGTAATATTAATAATTATTGTGAACCAAAAATCAAAAATAATGGCATTAAAAAGTAAACATACTGCAGACAACAAATTCCATGCAAACCTTATTATGCAGCTATCGAGCGTCAAAATGTACCTATCACTTGTCGGTCCCCAATCTCAACCCCCCACCCCCCACTACAGAGAATTTTTCCTCACAATTTAAAATTTAAAGTAAAATGGTTTGGTTATGTTGGAAAGTATACGTATTCCATTGAACTAATCAATATACGGTACATTAAAACAACCAATATCTATACTACGATTTGTCGTTCACGAGAATCGTAATAAATGATAATGCATTCAGATTAATTGTTTTCATTATACGGAGACGAGGGTGTAGAGGGGAGAGAAAAACAAAAAACAAAAAACACAACAAGACCAATATCTGGTTTCATTACGGATAGAAACTATCAGAAGTTGATGTGACCTCCCAACTTTGCCATTATGAACCCACTGATGAATCATCATCATCGGCCTTTCGTCTTTCTGATGATGCTACAAACAGATTAAAATTTTGGGATATTCTGGAAAGGCTCACGAGGTAAATGTGTTGCTCAGAGTACAAATAGACATCATAACATCTCCAACTGTTGTAGATAAGCTTTGACAGGAGCTTTAATGTGGGAGTAAAGAATACTGTCCACACAACTTATCAAAAACCTCATCATCAAAATTCAGAGAATAGAATAAGTAAATATGTGCTTATTCGAAATATGAATTTTTCATTGTGGAATGCTTCAGACGCTGGAAAAGAAAGTTGTTACAGTAGGTTTTGTGATTCCCATGTTGCACAATCACACCGATGTTTTTATACACGGAAAAGATGGATGACTGATAAGAATGGTGATTTCATCAAAGCAGATTTTTATCGTCCAGCCAGTGGATTTAATATCCTCACGTACCACGTGATCGTCCGGAGGGGTGGAGGTATTGCAGTTTATACACAAACCAACTTAACGTGATGAAGAACAGAACTGCTCGGTATAAAAGTCATTGAGCTGATGGACCCTGAATATTAACATTGGTACGAGCTACACCTGTTTGGGTGGTTTATCGTCCACCGTAATTCGAACAGCACTGTTTTACTCGTTACAGAATTTTTTATCTGAATTTCGACACTACTTAAAATAAATACGATGTTTTCTTCTGGTCATCTTATCATCACTACAGCGATGATTTTAATATTCATGTGGATGATCCTGGAGTGTGCTGATGCCGTGCATTTTCAGTGATTTGATTTCTACTCTATCTTGGCCTTGTAGCGGCGCATATACTGCGCGCGCCATCACTATGAAAGGCGCCACACACTTTAGATGTGGTGATTACGGCCACGAATTGACTGATTTGTGCCTGTCGAATGCTGCCCTGGATCACACGTTACCATCTGATCATACTGCGTACATTTCACATCGGACACACTGCCCACCAATGAAGAAGGTCATAAAGCAACAGCATCGACGACTGGGTGCCATCGTGAAGACGTGGACTTCCAGAGAAGCGATTGAAGCACTCCGATGGACATACCGCATCATGTACCGACGCTGACCAGCTGGCAGTTTCATAATACAGCTCTGAGTAGCGCTCCTGAATAAAGTTGCCACCACTTCACTTCAGACTAAGACATTACTGACTTGACAAGCGGCGCGCAACCACGTGTTGAAAGTTGGGTCCCAAGGTTAACAGTACATGATCTGCGGGGGAGGGGAGCACCCGCCACTAAGCAACCTGGGGGTCTTGGTTCCAATATCACGTATTTTCAGCGTGTTGATGGAAGTGTTTATAATGCACCTGTGATGTCATGAATGACATTATTAGGATAATATTATACTATGGCAAATACCAAATGTTCCAGAAGTTGGGGAGGTCCACATAGTGCAAGTAGGGGTCGTGCACCCCGACCCTCCAGTGGTTGCGCCTCTTTGTTGATAAAGCCGAGGGCTAGAGTGGCATATATGAAGGAGCTGTTGGAGGAAAGGACTGCTCTCCTGCGTTCAGAGAAGCGCTGGCTAGCCATGCGTGCCTTGAGGTTGACAGGCGCGGCTTTGTTTCTGCCCGCTCATTATATAACAGACATTGCGATGATTCCAAGGCAGCATATCATCATGGACAAATTCAATGTTCTGATCAGAAAACTCTTTTTCTGTACTATTGATGAAATTTCTGGTAATAAGAAATCATCGCTGTCTCAGACTTTACCTTCGATGCATCAACCCTGTTTTTACTGCAACATTTTATGGACTTTTTATTCAGAAAATCTGCAATATTAAGAATGGTTTTGACTGAATGCCCAAGGTATTTAGACAATTTTGTGCAATATGATGTGTTTTTACTTCATTTACATTATGGTAACACTGGATGATATTATTTCACTTGTTCGTAAAATGACAGATAAATCCTATTCCTTGATCCAATTCCAACCCAATTTGTGAAAGAATTTTCGATCTGATGGCGCTGATGCTTTGTTGGATTGTCAAATCTCTTCTACCACTCAAATCGAGTGTTTTCCCTGGCTGCATGTAAGTTGGCTCTGGTGCGCCTTCACTCTGATCAAAGAAATCTGGGTTTGATCGGAGAACGAGTTGAAGAATTATAGGCCAGTTTCAAATGTTTCCATTTTTGTCAAAGCTACTTTGAGAAAGTTATTTTATCTGCAGTTGAACAGACTTATTTCACCACAAATTCTATGCGCTGCAGATGGGTCAGTCTGCCTATCGAGAGAGGGCATTGAGCACGAAACTGCGCTGCCCTGAGAGTGCAGAACGATGTAGTGCTTGTTGCTTCTTGATCGGCATTGTGCTTGGTTCTGGTCTTCTGTTGGATTCTATCTGCCGCGTTCGACACCATTGGATCATGATATTCTACTTCCGCGTTTTGGCATTGTAATGAACAGTCTTCAGAACTGGCTAAATGTCGTCTAACAGGTCGAACCCAGCGGGAGTGTGTATCGGATCGATGGTGTCGGATGAGGCCCCCATGTAAATTTTGGGGTATACACAAGGCTCCATTTGACGGGCCTGTTTGTTTGCTTTTTATATGCGGTAACCTTGTTTGAAGAGCATTATCAACCAATATGGCCTTAATATAGTGTCATGTATGCTGACGACACCCAGCGCTGTACATTGCTGCTGCGTATACGCCGGACGAATTCATCAGTCATCGCTATCTCTGTTGGGCATATGTGTCAGGTGGCGTAGCGTAGTTACGACGGGCCCAAGTGCACGGGCGCACGCCAGTTATGAACGGGCCCTCAGTGCACGCTAGTTACTAGTTATGGCTTTACACACGGTCACACACGCACACACACACGCACACACCCTCACACACACACACACACACACACACACACACACACAACAACATCAAAGCGTAGGCCTTTGAGGGCAGAATTTTTTATTTTTTCTCCGTTGTATTTTTTTAAATCACGCATAATCAACATTTTCTTGCTGTCAATCTTCTTCTTTTGGACGTCAAACCCTGCACAAATATTACGCCAAAAAGGATGTCGACTGACCTGTGATTGTCGAATGTAATTCCTGCTGGTTTGTGATAAATTCATCTACAATTTACGCTGTCTGTGTGACACATTGGGACTTTCCAAGATGGCGCCAAACTTCATTTACAATGTAGGCTGTCGTCACGGTAACTATTTTATGTGTGTTTTCTACCGAGCTGCAACTTATCATAGTTACCAGATTTCTTCAGTGAATGAGAAAGCTCTGCTAACAGATATATGCAGAATGGCTTCACCTAGATGTTAACCAACCCTGTATTCGGTCTGACTCCTCTTTTGGAAAACATGCTATTATTTCTGAATATTTCATCTGCGCACCACCACTATGTCAGAGAGACACGATCTTGAATATTTCTGGTAGATCCATAGCCAGCAACAAACAACATAAAAATTGAACTTGATATATCACAGTTATCTATTGTTACTGTTCATCCTGCTAAGTGGGGACATTATCCAAATCCTGGCTCACCAATCTATGATCATCTCTTGTCGTAAAACCCAAGCACCCCTTTGGTTCATTGTGAGATTGGTGTTACAAGCAGAAGCCGAGCGATCAGCCAGCAGCTTCATGCGCAATAACTGGGTGGGTCCATAGATGCAACCAGTTTTCTGACGAATTCAATTTATGATAAGTTGGTTTGTAGACAACACTTTTCGACTTTGACTACGGACTGATGGTACATCTTGTAAACACAAATGTTCCTTCGATGAGCTCTCATTTTCCCAACGAACTTGATAAGTCTTTTATCGACGTCAATGTCCACAGCAGCAGTGGGTCCTAATCCCTTCAAGCAATTAAGTTCCTTTTTTGGTAATTCATTCGGATTTACTTCGGTTGGTTTTTGTCTTTACTTGAATAATCGTCAACAAAGGGTGTTTGTCGAGGATGCAAACCGACTGATTGGCTGCCAGTTTGTGTCAGGTGTGCCCACAGGGTTACGTCATTGGGTCCGTTATTGTTTCTTCTGTATATTAACGACATGCCCAGCACTGTCCAAAATACTACAGATGGCACTGTTTGCCGAAACGATTCAAGTGTTTTAATTCCATTAAAAATATCTGATTGTAAATTATTACAGGATATTGATTCCCTGTATTCTTGGAGTGTTATGAGATTTGGATTTTAATATTTCAGTGCCAAATTATTTCCATATCTAGGCGTAAAATTGGTAAATTTTGATTACAAATTTAAACAACATTTCTCTCGAACAAGGTTGATTCTGTTCGATCCTCGGTGTGAGATTTCTCGTCGGTTTGTTGGGAATGATCATGTTAATACAATTCGTTTGGCAATGTAATACAAGATGATGGGGTTGATTAAACGTACTATTGGCTGGTGAAGCTCCTGTTCGAGTTCAAAACACTTATTCACTTCTGCACTTTTGATTAGAAGTAACACTTGAATATTAGTAGATTCTGTGTGGAGAGGAACATCAAAAACGTAACATTAAGATTAATTGAAGGTGTTCAAAGACAGGGCTACACAAATTTGTCCTGCATTATCCTGAGGAAGACCATAAGTCACGATTGGATAGTCTTGGACATTTTACCGTTGTCTTTTAGAAGAGAAATTTGGTGATTCTTATATATTTTTTAATTGTAAAATTACATTTTATAATATTGATCTCGTTGGTGTTGGTTTTAATGTAACCTCAAGCCGCCGTCCTACCACTAGACTTTCTTTCTGATCTCTTATATGTTAACTCGTTCACCTTAGTATAAACTGAATCACACTAATTTTTTTTTCAGCGGATTGTTCCCAAATGAATCAACTTCCTTGGCAGCAAATCTGATTCGCCACACTTCACTTTCGTCGTTTAAATCTCAAATATCTCAGTTTTTCAGAACAAAATTTTCTTCCAGTTTTCTTTCGGTAGACAATATTTTTTGCACATGGACGTCTTTTTTTGCCATTGTTTCTTCTGTTGTGGCGTATTTAATTTGTTGCTTAATGTTGTCTTTTTTCGTTCTTTTCCGTCCTAATCTGTTTCAGCGGCCTCCAGTGGTGTAACGGGCGGGGAGGGGGTGTAAAGAGTAAATAAATGTTTAATGTGGGTTTCTTGTTGGTGGTTTCTAGGATGGCCTTGTAGAGGTGCTGGTCACCTGTTCTCATCTTTACCATTCACTGGCTTTGTTTTAAAATGAATTTTTGTGTATTTGTAGTTTATTAGGGTTTGGTTTTATATTTAATTGATGTAATCTGATTGCCAGTGTAAATGTAATAATAATAATAATAATAATGAGATAATCAACTAAATCAACCAAACCTACCCTCTATTGGAGCAAGTAACGGTCATTTCCAGTGTTTTTTAAAACGTAAAGGTTTACATTTCATTCATGTAAATGTTGAATCTTTATTACCTAAGATCTCGGAGTTGAGATCTCTTGCTACAGAAACTAACGCTGCAGTTATCTCCATTTCTGAATCCTGGTTGGATGATCTCTGGTTCCTGACGAAGAGATCAAGGTTGAAGGTTACTCCATCCTGCGTCAAGGAATAGATCTAGATGTGGTGGTGGGGTATGTGTATTCATTAGAAAAAGCAACTTAGCCTTCAACACAAGACCGGATTTTCACAATTTACATTTGGAAGACATTTGGTTTGAGTCATTGCTTGAAAACTAAACCAATAGTTGCTCGGGATCTTACAATGCCCCCTGTAAAGTCAGTGATTTTTTGAACATTTTGAGGAAAGTTTATCTAAAATTGGATTGGATTGTGAACCTGATAATTTTGGGTGACCTGTAATGTCAATTCTCAACGTTGGACAAGACCTCTTAGTCTCACTATGGAAAGCTGACCAATATTTTTGAATTTATCTAACTGTAAAACAAACTTATTGATAGCACCTACTGAGGTCACTTAGCTCTTCTAGCACAATTCTTAGAATCATATTATCTGTAACAATAATGATAAGATTTGTCAACACGGTATCTATTAATAATTGGCCTTAGTGACCATCTTATCACTTATTGTACACGTAAGGTGGTGCGAGGTCAAGTTAATCATCACAACGTTGTTAAAATTACAGCCCAGCCGTTCTTTTTGTTTCTGGAATTGTCTAAGGTTGACTGGGCTGTTGTCACTGAGCTCTAATGATGTTAATATGGTAGCATGGATTAATTTCTAAATCAATTTTATTAGTATTTTAGAACAGGATTGCTCTATCAAAGAAAATCCCTCTCAAAAGTAGAACTTTTAAAAGAAATCCAGTCTCAAAAGTAGAAACTGAACCCTTGGATGAATAACGATATTCTTGGACAGTATTAGACAAAGGATCATTTTTTTACATTTTTCGGAAAAAATACTGCTGACCTTGAAACTTACAGCAGTTTTTGTCCAAATTAGGAATAAGGTACAAAGGGACATCAGGCGGGCTAAAGCTGAGGAGTATTTCAGCAATAAAATTAATAGAGCATGTAAAAACACCCCAAGAAATTATGGCATCAATTGAAATCTCTGAGCTATATGTCATGCATCCAAGGTTCAGCCTAGGGTTGTTCCTCCAACATTGATGACGAACTGTGTTTTTGACTCGTTAATAAAGTTGCTGATCATTTTAACAAGTTTTTTACAATGTTGCTTCCAATTTGTCCAGTAAACTTCCTACCAGTACCAACAGATTTACCACGGATTCTAGTATTTTTAAGGAGTACTATGTAAGTAAAGGAGTTGTTCCTGGTGGTTTTATATTATCTACAGTTACTGAGGACTTCATACTTACTGAACTTACTAATCTCATTATTAGCAAAAGTACTGGTCCCGACAACATTCCTGCCAGATTTCTGAAGGATGGTGCCACTGAATTAAAAAAAAACTATCACCTATATAGTTAATCTGTCCATTTCTTCCAGTGTTGTGCCCGATGATTTCAAAATTGCCCGTGTTCAACCGCTGTTAAAAAAAAAATGGCAGATCTGATGTCAGCAACTACAGACCAATCAGCATTCTTTGTGTTATTTCTAAATTACTCGAAAGATCAGTGTATGTTCAAGTTGAGTAATACCTTAGGGAAAATAATATTTTATATAATTTTCAATCAGGGTTCAGGGGTTCATTCTCCACTGATACATGTCTCATCCATTTATCTGATCACATCCGTTCTCATATGTCCCTTGGTGATTATACTGGTATGGTCATGCTTGATCTCCAAAAGGCATTTGATACTGTTGACCATGTTATACTCTGTAAAAGCTACTGGCTATAGGTTTGGATCTGTGAAATGGTTTCAATCTTATTTAAATAATAGACGGCAAATAGTCAATGTTAATAAAGTTGAGTCTAAACCACTCTGGCTAACATGTGGTGTGCCCAAGGCAGCCTATTAGGTCCCTTTTATTTTTATGTTATGTGTGACATGCCAATCAGTGTTAATTGTTAAATTACTCCTGTATGCTGATGATAATATAGCTGCGTCATAAGTACAGAATTGAATCATGCAGACATTGGCTTGTTGGACAACAAATTATCTCTACATTTGGGTAAAACAGAGTCCATTCTTTTTGGAACTAAGCGCAGACTGAAGATGGCTGGGTACATTTTCAGTTTTATGCAATAAGAACCAATTAAACCTGCTTCAACTGTGAAATATCTAAGGGTTTCACTAGACCAATGTTTATCGGGTGAGCCTATCGCCGAATAAATTATTAAGAAAACTGGTGATAGACTCAAGTTCTTTACAGACAGGCTCTTAATTTTCTCAAAGAAAATTCCGTAAACTTTATGTTCAGCATTGATTCAATGTTACTTTGACTACTCATGCTCATCCTGGTATTCTGCCTCTCATCAAAACTGAAGAACAAACTTCCATTATGCAAAATAAAATGGTTAGATTTATTCTGGATAAAAGTTCTAGGGTTCATATAGGACCAGACGGAACTAGATAGACTTGGTTTATTAAATGTCAAGGATAGGGTTACCCAATTGAAACTTAACCATGTGTACAAAATAACTCGTAATATAACACCCAAATATTTGAGTGACAATTTTATCAGAGTATCTGATGTACACAATTATAGCACCAGGCATAGTGAATTTAATTTTATCATTCCAGCTTCATCCAGCAATACCTTTTCTGTTACAGCCATCAAAGACTGGAATGCTTTGTCATCTAATATAAAAATACATCTAATTTTCTTATATAAAAACTAGTTAAGTCCCATCTTCAACAAAAGCCAAATTTAAGGAAATAAATTAAGTTTACTTTTAATATATTTGCTTCGGTGTATTTGTAAAGGTGAGGGTGGGGTATCCTTAGGGTTGTGGGTTTCCTCAATTAGCTGTGACCATAGTTTTTAAATCAATCTTAGCCCTCAATATACAATTTGTAATCTGGGCTATTCCCCCAAAAATTAAATGTGTATAGTGCAATTCTTATTTTTTATTTTTTATTTTGGTGTGTTATTATGGTATATGCAGTCTGGGTGGTTTCTAATGTCTTTGATGCCTTTAAATGTTGTAATTTGTGCAATATTTTAAAGTATTTTTGTAAATTGTCCAATTCTTGTATTGTTTTGTTTCCTCAGTAAGGGACCCCAATGGAAATAAGCCTGTGTAATTGGCTTTTTGGGCTATCCCAGATGAAATCAACTGTAATTTTGTTTTCTGTTTGTTTTTCTGTATTTTTGTATTTTTGTATTATTAGTATGTCATCCATTGTCCTTGTTGATTTTTATCTGAATAAAATAATAATAATAATATATATTTTACCAACAATGTGTTGGATTTTACAGTCGAATTAGTTACTTCGGCTATTGCGCTATCAGAACCATGGATAGCGCTCTGACACGCTAACGTAAACAGACGGCCAATCAAGTCAACAAGTCAACTAATCAACCAACTATATGAAATGCATGGTTTGGTTTGCACCCGCAGCGGCTTTACCCACGTCTGAAAAACACATCTAGGGCTACACAATGAAACAGGCGCTCGGCGGCGACCTAACTCGAAGAATGAACACAGACGTACCTCCAAGGTGGCGATTCGAAGTGCAGAGGCCCGTTCTCTGCAAACACAATGTCGAATGGCTGCTCTCCTCTACGGGCCCTACAACCCCACGGGGCCCCAGTGCAGCCGCACTGCCTGCACTGTTCATATTTACGCCCTGGCATGTGTTGACGAGATTCGATGTTGGATGCGAGCCAATTGGCACTCAATGACGGCAAAACAGAGGTGCTTTGCTTCTCGTCAAAGTTCAAGACTGGTTCCGACGGTGCTGCCGCGGTTGGTGTGCGGGTGGGTGATGTTCAGGTTAATCAATCGTTTACAATGCGTGACCTTGGAGTTATGTTTGACTCTGCTGCGAGCATGGATGTTCACGTGGCCAGTGTTTGTATGCCCTTTGGAAAATTGGGAAGGTTCGCAACATTTTGGATAAATCTGCAACTGAAAAACTTGTTCATGCTTTTGTTACTTCACAGTTGGATTATTGCAATAGTTTACTCTTCGGCCTTCATGCGAACCAAATTAAAAAATTACAACTCATTCAAAATTCCGCTGCTCGGCTGGTAACGAGAACCAGAGTTCGGGAGAACATTACTCCAGTGCTTCGGGATCTCCACTGGTTGCAGGTTGAACAGCGCATTCGGTTCAAAATCCTCGCTATTACTTATAAAATCATCAAACATGTTAATGCGCCGATCTACCTCACTGACCTGTTGAATATTCGTGTTCCACGGAGAGTGACAAAATAGCCTACAGAATCAATTTGTCGTCGTTTTCTCAAATAATTGTTAGCACGTACCCTAGTCTGATGAAACTTTTCCACAGGTGAATTTTATGTTAGGCCTATACATCTTGACAAAATAAATGGCTAAGATCAAATACCAATATTGTACCTTTAGTATAGGGGGTCCTTATGTCGTCAGGCGTTTTCTAAGACCTATAAGCAATCTGAAACCTGTTTTGGAATCCTTTGAGGGTCTACATTAAGGATTTACATGTTTAGAAAAACGTTTTGTACCTAACAATTAATTTTTCTAAATTGTGAGTGAATGTAAACTATACAACAGCCTATATACTGAGCTATAAACATGAAGAGGCGTGGCCTATCACTATGGACAGGGCCTCAGTTTTGTACCAAACAATTAATTAATTTGTCGCAATTGTCAGTGATATTTTTGAAATCACCTGCACATAAAATAGCGATAAAATGCTAAAATGTAAACTATAGCCGATATACTTCTGGAGTTAGGGACAAACGTACCGTATATATGTTCCCACCATTTTCAAAATGACCGCCAAAGGGGGTGTTAACTCGAAAAGATTTTTTGTAAACATGTAAATCCTTAATGTAGACCCTCTAAGGATTCCAAAACTGGTTTCAGATTGCTTCTAGGTCTTAGAAAACACCTGACCCTATTTTAGAACATAAGATCCCTGCTACTTCTCTTTTTATCATAATTCAATCATTTGTTATCGTGTAATTAACACGCATGTGTTTTTATTCATGTATTGTCGCTCCATTCATTTTATATGGTCGCAGTGTTTTTAGAGTCAGTATCGTCACGATCAACAGAGTATGGATTCGAAGTGCTAGTTTTAATCCAAGTTTTAGTTTTAGTTTTAGTTTTCTCAAAGGCATACAATATCACAGTTTGACAACAAACTTATTTCGTTTAAAGTTGGGGATGGTATCAAACATCCTATGAAATCTTCTTTTCTGAGATATTATCGTTTAAAACAATAGTCAATTGTTATTTTTCAATTAAATTCTACATTTTTGATTGCGTCTTTACTGTTTTCCTATTAATTAACGACTCATTAAAGCTCAACGTTATGAGTGAGAAATAGCAGAATGGAAGATGATATATCTCAAGGATTTTATTCCGTCATAATAATGGTGTAGCCAGTGGCAGATATCTATAGGGTCTCGAAAGACGAGGACGCAAGAGGGAACACAAAAGTGTTAGTAACACATTTTCCAACCCTGACTTCGCCAATTTGTTTGTATAAAGTCAACATGGAAATTAATTACTTTTTTCCAAAATATAAAATTGCCTACAAAAGTTTGAATAAATAATAAAGAAACGTTCGTCACAGTTATACAGGGACGTAGCGAAGGCATTTTCTTTGGGGATGTGGGAGCCAAATTGCCGGCTGACATCAGTGGTGTAGCCAGGATTTTCAGATTTGGAGGCAAACATTTTTGGTGGGTAAATTTAGCGACACAACACTAATCTGACCAGACATATTTACTTTTTTCCCCAGCCCCCAAATGACAATCTCTAAAATCGCAAACCCATAACTCTAGGTTTGCCGACTAAACATTTATTCTGGACCAACCCTTGTTCTAGTACATTTGATGCTTCATTTGCCGACTGAGGGAAATTATTGGGGTGTCACCCCCACCTCCTGCTCCCTACGGCCCTGGTCACAGGGGGTATAAACTTACCAGTTTGACTTTTCTGTCCCTTTCGACAAGCTCCTCTGAAAGCTGAGAATGTCTTACTGAGCATTGACGCCCGGTCATCACCTTCCTCAGCGTTGACTTTGCAGAACACATATCTCCTCTTACTCCTTGTAAATAGATGGCCAAATTTGGCATGATAAGCAAAGCGAAAACATAACCCCAAGACGGCATCTCTACTGAACTTAATTTGGCCTGGTGTCTTATAATAGTTCTACTCTGGTGACTGACTTGACGCACGTCAGAGGTTTGTCACAGTGTTGAATATTTAGTAATTTGCCAAGCTTTATATGATAATCTCAATCCAATTAAAGATGTATCGCTCGTGTTTTGCGATATTTTTACGGCAATTAAAAAATATATGTTTTACAACAGAACATTACTATTTTAGTTGAGGAAACGATAACAAATAATTTAAAATTAACTGTTTCTCAAAACAGTAGTATTCTCATTAAAAAATGCATACAAATTAATTCACGGTGAATCCCGCGGCGTAAATTAATTTTGTTTCTTTTTACTCTTAAACCAAACTTCTGAAGCCTATTTTGTGAAGTAGGCCTAAGTCATTTTAAATTAAAGTTTTTGTTTTTCCTTTCAAAAAGTAAAATAGGCCTATCAATGTTTCAATGAATTTTTTTTTTAAATCAGAAATTGCCGGTAAAACCTGGGCGATACATCTTTAAGCATGTTGTAATAAATAGGTTAATTATGACCTTGCTGCACATGAGCAGGGACGTGGGCGTCAATTTGCCGACTGACTTCAGCGGCGGTAAAATATTGAACACGTACACCGAGAGGGGCGGGGAGTGGAATTGGTCTCGTGAACAATTTTGGGTTGGGGTAGGCGTGAACAATCTACCCGAAACATCGCTGAATGGGGGGGTTGTTATAGGCGTTAAACATTTCCTCGAAATTAAATCAACTCTGACAGAAAAAGCAATCCTGCTTCGATGGCTTGATTTGGTGATTAATTTGCCAAATGAGGCTCAATAATTTTGCCGAATGAAGCTCGATTTGTCGACTGATAATCGATATTGGGGTTATATACACTCCATCAATCATACGTCAGAATTGTCTTAATCGATATTGGGGTTATATACACCCCAATCACATACGTCAGAATTGTCTTAATCGATATTGGGGTTATATACACTCCCAATCACATACGTCAGAATTGTCTTAATCGATATTGGGGTTATACACTCCCAATCACATACGTCAGAATTGTCTTAATCGATATTGAGGTTATATACACTCCCCAATCACATACGTCAGAATTGTCTTAATTATTGGGGTTATATACACCCCAATCACATACGTCAGAATTGTCTTTAATGAACTTATCAAAATTGTTTATCAGAATGAAAACGAAGCTCGTGTCTAACGATTGAAATTTTTAAAGGATCTATGAAACGGTGTTAACAAGGTAAACAATAAAGTATACCTACTGGAGAATATATGTTGCCCTTCGTCTATTTTTTCTGCGTCCGTTTGTACAATTAAAAATGTAATTCTAAATTTAGAGCGCCTCCTTATTAACATAAAATCTGTGACGTATACCTGGGAGATTTTTAGCACTTAGAGCCCGTGTTTACGTGGCACTCTGTATCATGCTTTACTATTGAAGTTTCACGAAGTTTTTAATGTCAACAGTCTTTACTTAAGTACATGTTTATTACGTAAGTCACGTGCACACACGTTGCTAGCAGTTCATGACTGTTTTATTACATTGTGGCAACAATGGCCAACAATAATGGGTTAAAAAGGCATGCTAGCAAACAATGAAAACCTTTGTTTGCTTTGTTCTCTGCCCAGGTGTACGTCACGAATAGCGCCAAAGACACAAAACAAAATTTAACGCATTTTCTCTCCATTTTCACTGTTTTCTCATTAACGAGACAAATCAATGACCTTGGTATTGTGCCGGCATTATTTTTTAATATTGTGGCCCAGCCCACAAAATAGATCCATGCACATATTAAATGTAATACTAATAATAATAACAAAACAGTTGTCCTTCCCTTTTAAGGAGATATTTTGTACTTTAGGTTGAGTTTTCAGATCTCATAGTACAAGTGGGTCAACTGGTAAATGTGGTGTTTTACTGAATTAAATTCTGCCCTTCGGGTGAAAAATTCTCTGAATAATTTCAGTAGTGTAGTATAGAAAGGCACCTGCACCCCAATTGTTGGCAAAATTAGTGTTCCAGTAAATTCACAAACTTGTTTTTATTTGTGAATTTATTTGTCTGCTAAACAGTGGCTTATAAATGTAGTGGTTTTGCGTGGGTTGACACTGGGATGATAATCCTGAGAAGTATTTGATATAGGGTGTGTATCCTCAGGTGCGGACGGAAGAAAAGAACATTATTTACTGTCGCATCAATGTTGCCTTCTTTCTCAAAGGAAAGTTGAGCTTGTGTCTTGAAAGAAAAAGGAAACAGCCACCCAGGCTACCACATGAGGGCGCCCCTCATAAATACACACTATATCCAAAAACCAACATAAAAAATAAACAAAAACAAAAATATATATAAAAGAGAATACAGATTGTTACAAATAATTTTTGTAAATGTTGTTTTTAAGTGGTGTTTTGGGAAGGGTTAAAAATAATTGTCACACCTAGCCCCCCTTTCCCCCTCCTTCATTGAGCAGCTTTAGAGATCATCCATTTTGGGAGAAAACAAAAGTAATTTTGTAGTGTTTATATGAGTTCTGTGTCGGTAAATTTACCCCCAAAAAATTGTTCTCTCCCACTCTGCAAATCCTGACTACGTCACTGAATAATTATATTAGTATGGTAACTTTCCACTTTTCTATAAAAAAATGTGTAAACCAATTGAGTTATAAATTTCAACCCCTCAGTTTCAGAAGTGCGTAAATAATATTCTATAATTATTTCGTACCCTCTCCCTGAGTAGGTTTTGTACACCTTCAATGAGACGAACATAAAACAACGCCAAGGCCAAACAGTCTCTGGTTTCGGTCTCCGTGCGCGTCGCGCGCCTCATTCACACGCGTCGGCATTTTACGTGGTTTTGTTTGGCATGTTTTTGTTTGTTTTGTTTTTGCTATGGAATTGATGTCCAATTGCAGCCAAAATTGCTGCATCCATTGGTATTCTTCCGCGCCGTGTTTTAAATGAGTTTTTCACATAGGGGTATGAACGTTTGCCCGATTTGTGAGGGCTGCCAGCCACCATACTTTGTGAATGGGGAAATTTGGTCTGGTTCCTATACCAACCGCGTGTCATGTTTCACGTATTGCACACGTTGGCCAAAAAGAAAAAAAATCAAACAAACAAACAATATCAAACAAAAACAAAAACAAAGTTAAAATAAATTAATAAATAAATAATAACAACAAAAATACTTCCCAAAAAATAATAATAATGAAATAAGTAACAAATAAGTAATGAATAAAAAGCGTCGCGTCGCACAGATATTGGAAGCTGACTCCCCCACCCCATAATCATCCACCGATTTCAAAAGTTTCATCATCTTACGATAGATTGTTGGTACTCATACTAACGAGGAATATTTGTGTTTTTGTTTAAAATTCATTCGAGACTTTGATTTACTAATTTCGTTTTGGGAATAAATATGTTACTTTTCAGCGCATATATCCTGTAATGACCAATCTATATTAAAAGCAACCACTACACTGTTTCACCTTTACTATTCATTTATATATATTTATATATATATATATATATATATATATATATATATATATATATATATATATATATATATATATATATATATATATATATATATATATATATATATATATATATATATATATATATATATATATATATATATATATATATATATATATATATATCATGTGGGATGCTGCAATAGCACTGTAGAACTTACAAAAATGTGAATAGAAAAGGTGAAACAGTGCTCACCGGATATATATATATATATATATAATACTCTTAAAGATTTCCTTAGAACGGCACAGGTGCAATTTTGTGTTCCAACTATAGCAACAACATAGATACAATGAGAGAAAATGATTTATTTTAATTCCTGTATGCCAACCTTTTATTATATAGAATTAAAGCAATAATACTTTTCTGGTATAAAGGACATTATACATTCATACTATACATCTATCCTTGATGAAGATCAAGAAAAATGTAGACTTATATATATAGACCTTGATCATGATACAGCCATCTTGTCTTTCTCTCATTTAAATCAATGTAACCAAACCGAGGCTGGAAGGAAAAATAATCTGGCTCCTTTTTGTATAATGAGGATGAGTATTTATAGTTGCTGTTGCATACAGGGAACATGACAAATATGATGGCAGCGAACATTTCAGCTGAATAAGTGCATAATCGTATAGATGAGATAATTGTGAAATTCTGGGTACAATTTTCTACCTCAAATCAATAATTTCACGCACTTATTTATAAGCAATTGCATTAATGATATGTAAAATTAATTTGTTGCTTTGCATGGTGAAAAGGATAAGTGAAGACTGTTTGCGGTGACACTATGTAAAAATTAAACAAAAATAATTTTCCTGATTTATAACATGTTATTAAATATGCAATGAGAGGATGTGTCGCCAATGAGGGCATATATATGTACAGATTTATTTAACAAGATGGCTGCCCCTAATGTTAAAACTATTTTACAACAACTTCTGCGGTACGTTAATTAAGAATAATAAAGCATTTAATTAAAGCCTTCTAATGGAATTAAAATTATGTATACTATAATCAAGACTTAACTTCAATGCAAACTGTATAACGCTCCTATATCGTGCAAAAAATGGATCTATCAGTTGTTGTCAAAAATCTCAAACCCATAACCCAACTCTGGGATTTCTTGAATTTGATTAATTTAAACTTAAATAGATATTTGTTATGTTGGAAAAAATGCTTCTATGACTATGAGTACACTTTTCTTTAATATGAAAGCAATTCTTACGAAATTATATGGTCATCTTCAAAAACATTTGTGCAGATTTTTGACCATCAATTGTTTGCCACTCTGTAGAGTTTAGAAGGAGTTCTCTAATTGAACTGCCAATTATTTCGCTTTTCTTGATATGAAAGCAATCTGACAAAATAAATAAATTACATGGTTTTACACCAAGTAAACTTTAAAGTTAAAATTCAATTATTTGGTTAATCATGAATAATCAATTCTATACCTTATCTTTAAAAATGTTTCGTCACTTTTTCAGTCTCTGTGAATTGACACTTGTTGAGTGGCCCGTAACAGACAATTCTTGTGTGACAATTCCGAGGGTAGATGTGGGCGGGGCAAGGGAGGGGTTTGATGACAACAACTGATATACCGGTATATAATAGTTGCATTTATTTTATGTAGTGTTAAATTATACCATTTTGTAAACAAAATTAATAATAAAGGGTAATCTCTCTTATTACAATGGCTCATCTTACTGTGTAAACACAATACTTTTCTCGTATTTAGTGTTGCTCATGTCAAAATATAGGCCTCAAATATTTGTTTTATGGACGTTACTATTACTTTTGTTAAGTATTTTTTAAACAAAATTACAAAAATAGTAGTTAGTGTCCTCATTTCGACAGAAATCTGACATAATTTGTCTTTCATGAAGTTCATTGCTATAGGGTCGAAACGTGTGGCGACACCTACCATTTTGCATTACAGGTTGTTTCGGTTGGTAATTTTTCATTTATTGTTATTTTTTATTTATTTATGTAATTGTTTTATAAATTTGGACACTACCCACAAACTTCACACGCATAGGTAACTTTCAAAAGCTTTTAGTACCACGACAAGGATCACCAAACAAAGCATTGTTAGCAGTGAATGCAACAATTCCTATTGCCCTGACAAGCTGCCTGAACCTTCGTCAGCGAGTAGACTGGATCACCGCAAGATCTACTACCGCAGAGAGTACCGTACATGGCGTACTTCACATCGATGTTCCTGGGTTGTAGCCACAACTGATGATGAACGCTTTGTTCTCACAGACAGTATTCTCAAACACTGTTGGTGCTGCATTCTGAAAGAACGAAAATAATGTTATGAATGGGCATAGATTAATTTAGAGCATGCCACACTTGTTTATATTTGGAGCTTCCTGTGTCAGCACCATGGATGTCATGGCAGGAAACAGTGTGTACATTTATATGTGCAGTTTTACATTTAAGTTGATCGGTACAATTTGAAAAGTACTATTCTGGGGATTGGGTCTGAAAGTCGTACTCTCTGCACACATTGAAAATGTTGAAAATTTGAATGACAATTTGAAGATGGAAAGAACGCAACGATGCGCAGTGCTGATAGATGTTAATATAGTATTAACTGTAAAGGAAGATACAACATTGGTATTTAGAAACATTCGTTTATTTCAACCTCTAGTTTTCAAGATATATAATTTTAATCAAACTAACTTCTAACTGTGATGTAGTAATATTTGTGGAACTACTTTATATCACATCATATCCCCACACTGCCACCATGATGAGATAGCGTTTATTCTAACCACAAAGTGAGCCGTAGTCGGCACACGTACGCATGTGTAACAAACTGTCCTAAAGTGGTTCCTTGATATTACTACAGTTTCATCACAATATTAAGGTGCTCGCGTTTTTGGGAAAACCACAAAAATGTTTTGTATATTTTTCTCTAAGATGAAAGCACTCCAGACGGTATGATTAATGCTCCTACCAATTTGATAATGTGATAATTATCAATGTTAAAGAGATATTTTATATTTTAGGTTGAGGGTTTTCAGATCTCATAGTGCCAGCGTCGCTTCCCGCGACGCACGGTCTGAGGTGCTATCATTTTTGAGTAAAATTAAATATATATATATATATATATATATATTTTACCGTACTGAATTAATTCTGCCATCGGTGAAAATTCTCTGAATGGTAATTGTAACAGAACTTTCCACTTTTCTTAAAAATGTGTGGACCAATCGAATTGTAAATTTCAGAAGTGCATGCACAATATTTTATCATTATTTTTGAACATCTGATGAAATAATAACATAAAACAATTCTAAACTTTGACTTACCATGTTGCAACTTTATTTTTGAGCCCAGCAGCCAGGTCCGGAGACTGTAGTTTGCAGCTGCTCCAACTGGCTTCTTATGTGGATAAGATCGAGCTGGCAGACAGCTTTCGCAGAATCGTCGTCGTTTGCAGTACTGGAAAATTCAGAGACTTCGCTAGGTTGGGAATTGAATTGTGTACCCACGGCTAGGAGAACAATAGCCCAATGTTGAGATATGACGGCCTGTTTTTGACAAATTCACGACAACCGTTTGAGAATCTTCTTAGAGAGTACGCAGAAAGATAACGGAATGATTGAAAAAATGAATTGCCGACATATTCTTTAATTTGAAATGTACCAGTAAATAATGCCAATTTATTATTTGTATACGAACCATCACAGCCAATGATTCGTGTATAAACAACGTAACTGCAGTGGCTGTCCAATCAGAATGGATCTGAAAAGCCAGTGACACATTGTACGGAAAACAGCACGTGGTTCATCACTATGATTTATTTATTGCTTACATAAACCATGGAGGAAGCCATGCATAAACGATGCAGTTTTCATACCGGACATTTTGAGGGTGGTAGTGGATACGTTTTTGGCCAAACTTAATATTGCCAATGTGACTTATTTGTAACCAAAAGTACTTGGTAAAATATAAACACCAAACAAATATCAAAGTTATATGATGGAACTCAACACTTGGTTGGTGTAAAGTTTATGATAGGTTTAAAGAAAAGTCAAATGTTTCCAAAACATAAGGCGAGCGTACGATATAAGTAGCATTGCACTCAGCGGCGCAATATTATTTGGATGAGTCCACTTTTTTCACCTTTTCCAAGACGCACAACAATATACCACTGTTGTACCTGTCGTGCGGTATAAACTGCTAAAAAAATTGCCAAGAACTTCTGATCAACATCATTTCCTAAATACGTCACGACGAAACACCAAAAGAGATGATACGACTCAGTATAATGGCTCAGTATATAGGCAATAATACTGTAAGCTTAAAAAGGAGTAAAAATTAACATCGCCCTACATTCGTGTCACTGATATGGGATGAAAAAAAAATGAAAGCTCTCGATTAATGAAATTCTTGCGTCGGGTAATAAACAATGTATTTAATTTTGCCCTATACCTAAATAATAAGCAGATCTTTGACTAAAAAAATACACTTGATGGATTATACAATAAGCAAGGCCAAAGTGAAGGGAGGGGGTTGTCATATTCCAATATTTGTTTCTCAGTCACATCAAACCTTGCAAAAAGTCACGGACACACGTCCTGACGAATCACCATTATACGACTCTGTATAACGACTCATATAGCCAATAATAATGTAAGCTTTAAAAAGTAAAATGAACATCACCCTGCACTCGTGTCACTGGGATGAAAAAAAGAAAATAAGCTATCGATTGATACTGTGATAAACAATGGATTTAATTTTGCCCTACACCTAAATAATAAGCTAGTTACTAAAAACGAACAGGAGATCTTTGCACGCCTGTTCCGAAGAAACGGTAATAATAATAATAATAATAATGTGTGGACGTATCCACCAACTGAGTGGTGCTCAAGGCGCATATTATTACCCCTGCTCATAAGGCTCATAAGGCTCATAAATCATTCCTGAAACCATCTCAGCTCCCTGGGAGTATACAGCTCAATTGCTGCTATTACAGCGCATATAGGGTTAATCAACCAACTCTGCCCTCACAGGTACCCATTTAACCCCTGGGTGGAGAGAAGCAATTATGTTTAAGTGTCTTGCTCAAGGACACAAGTGTCACGGCCGGGATTCGACCCACATTCTGCTGCTAACGCCAGAACTTGAGTCCGGTAAGCTAGACCGCTCGGCCACGGTGCACACCTTTTGACTAAGAAATTACAATTGATGGATTATACAATAAGCAGGGCCGTAGTGAGGAGAGGGAGGTATTGATACCTCAATATTTATTTCTCAGTCGCAAATACAACACCAAATCACCAAATCAAACCTTGCAAAAGTCATGGACTTAAAATGAATTATCCTTCAGTAGCTGTGTTTGCACCTGAAATGTTATTTTAATCAGGCCTAATCAGGAACAGTGCGTGACGCATACTCGGAGTGTGGAATGGATTCTAGGATAAATACAGGTGACTACTATTCAGTCCATTTCTTGCACTTTGTGGTAAGAGTATGAAACATGGCACGCATAATGTGCTTCATATCAAAACATGTAAATTTAGATATAGTGCCATCTCTGATTTTGAGGTGGCAATTTTCAAAATGGCCGCTATTAGTCTGATTATAATACCACATAAGCCTCAACTCGTAAACTAAGGGGCCTAGAATCTTCCTTACAGTGTCGATGTCAGTGACGTAACTAGGGTTCAATTTCAGGGTACTATAGTGGCACCACTTTTTCGAGGGAATGCCAAAATGATTTGGATTTGGATGTATTGGCCGTTGATTTGTAGAAGAGATGAACACATAAGGAGACAGGCTAAGACGATGTAACTTTGGGC
This sequence comes from Zoroaster sp. YZ-2022, assembly GCA_029582265.1. Classification (NCBI taxonomy): domain Eukaryota; kingdom Metazoa; phylum Echinodermata; class Asteroidea; order Forcipulatida; family Zoroasteridae; genus Zoroaster; species Zoroaster sp. YZ-2022. Next base: position 1,135,780 of record CM055829.1, read on the forward strand.
TTTATATCAGATTATCTCTGTGTGGCTTTAACTATACTCAAAACTGTAGGGTCACAAAGTGATTGGACTAGCAGAACAGGAGAGAGAGAGAGAGGGGGGGAGAGAGGAGGGAGAGAGAGGACCCCAGTATATATGGGACAGGTCACTGACATTTACACGTGGATAAGCTAGTGATTGACAGAATCATGATGGTTACACAGTGGGGAATTGTTTATTGCAAAAGTAAAGGGTAGCAGCGTTGCAAGGACTTTTCAGGGAAGGGGGACAGAGGTATGAGTTGTTCCCATTTTCCTTTTTTGGGGGTGCACTATCGGGATTTTTGTGGGGGCACCTGGCCGGGGGTCCTGGGAAATATGTGGGGCACTTTCCAGGCCCCTGTGGCTACGCCGCTGGCAAAGGGTTGTTGTGTATGTGATAACTGAACCTTGTGCGAGTGATAATTAGGCTATTGTTTATAAATTAACAGAAAAGTGTTCGCTGCCTCTCCCTTTGCCCTCTAAAATGGCCTGTTTTAAAATTGAACTGCAGGCTCACCGAGACTTTGTTTGTGAGAAATCAAAACAAAATTATAAACGGTGTTTGATTCATGCCCTTTTATGTAACGCCTTGATTGTAGATAAAACTGTTAGTTTTACTGAACTGAGAGGATTACTATTTATTTAGATTATTATAGGTGTTTTAGTGGGTACCCTTTAATGGGGTATACAAGGCATAATTATTATGTACATCAGGCCTGGGTTTTTATTTGTTTATATGGGAAATTATCCTGAAATTATGTGATATTGTGGCCAATCATCTGGGTAAAGCCGGCGCTCATATGAAGTCCCTAGAGTGTTGTAGTTCATGTAACTTGTGTAGTACTGCGCTGCAACAACAGCCCACTGTAATTTATGATGACCACATTTGACAACCTACAATGTGCATGTGGAACTCTCGAGGATTGAGGAGCTTTGCTTCTCATGTTTTCGTTTTATTTGTGCATACACGTTGAAACTTGAATTGAATGCACGTGTTCTTTAAATACGTTTATTGCGGACGTTATACAACGTTTGATTATTTCTCAATACTAACTTGAGCTCACAGGCCTTCATCCAGGGTGGCAATGTTTTATTTTTTTAATGTGCGGCACTCGTGTAGCAATGTGGGAAGGTAGTTTGAGGAACAATTATTCCATCATCTTCTTTACCATTTAGTAAAGAGTAATCTTCCCTAAATTCCAAATGAAAAGTATTACATTTTTCTTATAAATTGAAGTTTTACATTAAAATTGTACTATTTTGAAGTTGTTGAATTACCACTCCTACCTTTCAAGGTAAACAACCCTTGAAATTCACTAGCTGAAAAATGCACAAAAAATAAACCATTTTGCCATTTTGGTTGTATGTTGTATGAAAACAAAAACATATATTTAAATTTTTATTTCAAAAGTCCAGCTGAGTGTGTCCACCAATGGAAGAGGAAAAGACATTTTAGTAAGCAATGCCATCTTTCAGCACTAAAGTTGCATTAAACGCTGCGTGTACATCTAACAATAGATTCCATAAATGCTGACTTCAATTTGTTCAGAATTTGCACTGGTTGGCATATTTCACATCGTTCACTTTTGAAAGGTTAATAGACTTTTGAGTGAACACACTGATCCTCATTTCCTCACTGTGCTTTGTTTTTCATTGTAATTATTATTTCATTGTAATTTTGTAGTACTGAAAATCGTTGTTGATTCCCAGCCCCCCTAAAAAAATATTCTGGATCCGCCCATGCCTACAGTTCATAATAGGTTTTGGGTGTGGTCACGGGCACAACTACCGAGCCGAAGTCCCGTGACCACATTTAAACTGGTCATTAACTTGTTATTCCCATTCATAAATGCCCGTATCGATTTCTGTTTTCAAACTGTTCAATAATGTATTTTTTCTGAATAAAGCCAAATATAAATGTTTCTGTTTGTGCATGTCAGGTACATCCAATAATTAGCTGTGTTGCAACCACAGGGTGGCTATAATTTTGTTTACGAGGGCTGGTTCACCTTCCTGAGGTTCACAAGCCTCACAATCTCTAGATCTGCCACCGACAAGTAGGACCTAAACCGAAAATATATCCTCAATATTCTTTATCACGTACACAAGGAAGTGAAGCACACCATATGTCCTCAAATATGGCCTACATCTGAAAAAAGACACTCATTTTCCTTTTGTTTCAGGATATGCACAAGGAAGGGAAACATAAAATTGGTAACATAAGACACTATTTAGATCAAAATCTGCTGAACAACTTATCCATTCTTTAGTTTTGTGCCGTATTGATTCTTGTAACAGTTTATTGTACGGTTTACCTGACCTTCAAATTAGTAAATTGCAACGATTCAAAACACTGCAGCTAGGCTTGTCACTCGTTCTCGCACTCATGATCACATCACCCCTATACTGCAGAATTTACACTGGCTTCCAATTAGGTCTCGTATTGATTTTAAGATTTTATTGTTAACTTATCAGTGTCTTCATGGTACAGCCCTGCTTATCTCCAGGATTTAGTTCAACAGTATCAACCAACTAGAAACCTACGATCTAAAAACAAATATCTTCTCTCAGCCCCAGCAATTACAACTACATCCTATGGTTCTCGTTCATTTCAAAGTGCTGCTGTGCAACTTTGAAACAGTTTACCACCAAATGTTAAACTGGCTGAAACTACTGATCAATTTAAACCCGGTTAAAACACATCTGTTCAATCAATGTTATCACAGTTAAAATTAATTTAATTTAATTCTAATTTTTCTGCCTTCTCAGCTTCTTTCATTCTCTCATTTTTTTCAGTGTCCTTTGTGAACTTTTGACTGTGTGGAGAAGACTTGAATTGCAAACTAGTTTTCCTTTCTGTCTTTCTTTTTCTTTTTTATCAAGCGCATAGGGGACCTCACGGTGATCTGCGCTATATATATATATATATATATATATATATATATATATATATATATATATATATATATATATATATATATATATATATATATATATATATATATATATGTGTACAGGTTGTACCTCTGTTTTATTAAGAGCCTGCGACGGTTCGATTGTTGAAAAACGGAGCTTTGCTCTTTAAGGAAACACAGCGGACAACGAAATTTGGTCTCTTCTACAGCTAGTGTCAAGCGACAATGAATCTGTAGGATTAAATGGAATAATGAATTCACTTCACCAACTGTGAAAAATAATCATAAAGTAGAAATAATAAGAGTGAACCACTGAGCAAATAATCAACAATTAATAAAATAATCAACATATGGATATAACATTTGGCTTAGCTGGTTTTCGTGCTCAACTGGGTCTTTGGAAGGACGCAACCTTGAAGGACGACTCCAGGTGGGCTCTGAGTGCGGCGTCCCAGGATCTCCAGAAAAGGCGACGAAAGGGGATTGAGAAGGGGCAGTGTGGGAGATGAACCGGGTCAACTCACCAAGCGAGACCTGATGGACTAGTGTCTGTATCAACAGAGCACGTGATAGGGGACGTAAGAAGAATATGTTAGGAACATACTTTAGGAAAGTCAACGCGTTCCTAAAGAACATACGCAAAGTGCGAAATCGGGCACTTTCGAGAATAGGTTCTTCACATCTAGGCCTTGTTCGCTTCTGAGTAATGGGTCAATACTTTTCAAAATACAACCAACTAGAACTAAGTAATTTAACCATAATAAAAGAAAACCTAATAGATTGAAAATATAGTATGCGCTTCGTCAATACATTTGACAACTTAGAAATGTTCTTTCTAAAATAATCGAGAGTAATTACTTGTTTTCATTAATGAATCATACTGCGAAAAAATCAAGGAATGGTTCAAGCATAGGTTTCAACATGATAATTGTTACGTGTGTGTGTCTAACACTTCTGTGGTTAACTGAGGGCAAAGTTCACAGTTGTTTATACGCTCAACAGCAAACGGTCGTTTAGTCTATTTAATTGAAAGGAATGTATAACTGTCTTATTTGCAAGGACATGGACAATACTCTATCCATGACCATCCATACAGTATGCAAATGTGTACAACAATATAGCACCACAACTGTGAATCGGTAAACGGTCAGTTTGGATAATCAACTTGCAGTGAATTTGGATTAAATTAGAGAGTCATTAACCAACCTTAACAAATTAAGAACTGGGTCATTGAATAATAAACACATCTAAACAGTAGAATGGGCTTGGGTGTGGACATTAGTAACAAACGAAATACATCAAAACTGAACAATAACTAGCTAAAGAATGGCATGGAAATCTAGCAGCCAGTTAAATCTAACGGGACTCATGAATTTTTTTCCCGTACGCGCAATGAGTATTAAGGTTACACAATGAAATATCACTTTATACAATTCAATATACATAAAGGCAATGTTCTACAAATATATTGGCGACTGATCTGAAACTCATATTGACTGTTCCATCCATCTTGAGTTTGTCTTTAACCAGTTTGTTGAATAATCAAATCACAATCATTGAAAAATTACACACGGAATATATTTATACATAGAAAGTAAAATAAGTAGCTTATCTGTATCAACAGAGACGTGATAGGACGTAAGAAGAATATGTTAGGAACATACTTAGGAAAGTCAACGTTCCTAAAGAAACCACGCAAAGTGCGAAATCGGGCACTTTCGAGAATAGGTTCTTCTCACATCTAGGTCTTGTTCGCTTCTGAGGAGACAGGAGGGACAAGGGATAAAACCATGCTGGTCACGCACTCGGACAGGCGGGATTTGACACCTTTGATTGGTCTAAATTTAAAACAATGACGCAATTTCGCCTTCAGAGGAGTTGGGACCAATCAGCAAGAGATTAGTGGACAACACCTTTGAAGAAAGCGTGGACACTAGATATTGACCAATCTGAGGGTGTTTATGCCACGTTGGCTGGCGTGGTCAAAATCCCATAACTTAAAACAAAGGGACTACTGATCGAGCTTGAAAATTACGTAATGTCCTTGGGGTAGTTCCGACACGAAAAGAATGTCGTCGTCAGCAGATAACACCGTGGGGAACAACAGTTAAACCCTTCTTCCACGAGTTTGGTTTGGAAACATTGTATCAAATACGTGAGGGTAAATACAGCCCCGGTGATTCACACAAAAGGCAAGAAGCTAGAAATCACCTTTAAAGTAACATTCGTCGGACCACCTTAAATGGGTTATAATTGAAATTATAACAGGGTCCGACATTCTCCCTTCTGAATCATGGCGTCCACGACATGCATCTCACCCATTGCGAGAACTTAATCTTGATGATAAATCGCATTAATGAGGTTACTAGTAACTTAGGCCCCTTTGCTGCATGGCTAAATGTTGCTCAAGGAGTTTGGCTTTTTGGCCTCAAACCATAATATTGCGGTGGCCTTCTGTTGCGCCGAGGGCGGGAATGGAATTTCTGACATCAGTATCGGCTGATGTCGTCCCACTTGCTACGGGGGCTGGGGTTTCAGGGATAGAGTCCTCCTTATCATCTGGATGTATCTGGGGATGAATGGGAAGAAGTATTGTCGGTGGGACTATCCTCCGATGGCATCGGTTCGTCGGAGGCTTGGCTGAGTGGGGCCCTTGCGTAGGTTCACTTTCCTCCGTTGGGTTAGATACCTACCAATCTTCACCAGTCGACGGTGGCGGCACTTTCGGGTAAAAATCGGTGCGCACTGGGGTTAAGTTGGGTTGACTGTCTGGGGGCAGGGAACTGGACGGAGAAAGTAGAAATTATCATCAGATGATGTCGGAGTCCAGTGTGTCCAGCCATGTCCGTCCACAGCAGGTTGTCACCAGGGGCCGCTCGAATCGGGCGTGTTTGCGGGCGAGGCTTGGGCTGTGGTCGGTCCTCTTCACTAGGGTTCATCTTCACATGAGGGACAAACCCACATGGGAGGAGCATGTTGCGATGAAGAGTTTTTTGTGAGGCCATCATCATCGATCGGCTCAACCACGTAAACTGGCATATCCGCGACTTTACTTCGTCGTTGGACACGGTAAACTGTCTTACTCCAACACGGTCAACAGTTACAGTCGTGACCCCTTCAGGCCAACGTTTTTACCAACACACGATCACCTGCTTCAGGTGCATGATCACGAACCCGTTTGTCATAGCGGGCCTTGTACCCTTCAAAGCGGTTTCTCCAGTAGCAGCTGGAGGCAAGTTCGTGTGCTCGACGGCATCCTCTCCTAAGGTCAATAGCGTACTGGGTGGTCAGTCTCCACCTTGCTGAGAGTCAGGTAATCCAAACTGGACATCAATGGGGAGTCGTGGCTCACGGCCAAACATAAGAAAATACGGAACATGCCGGTGGACGCATGCTTGGTGTAGTTGTAGGCGTGTACCAGGGACCGACGTATTATACCCTCCACTTTTCTTCTGTTCCTCATCTAGGGTGCCGAGCATATTTCTTAACAAGGTTTGATTAAACCGCTCACACTGCTCACGTTCCCCTGGGGGTGGTAGTGAGTCGTTCCTCGATTTTTTTATCCCAGACAGTTAATAATAAATTCTGAATGAGACGTGCCTCAAAATCCCGCCCTTGGTCGGAAATGTAGCCGCTCAGGAAACCCATAGTGCACAGTAGTTTCTCCCACAACACCTTGGCAACCAGTGCGAGATGATTGATTCTTTGTAGGAAAATATTAGCGTAGCGTGTGTGATGGTCCGTTACGACCAAAATCCATCTTTGGTGTAGCATCAGGTTCCCCGACTTAAGAAATCAATGCACACGAGTTGCATAGGTGCCGTGGTTTGGATGGGAGACAAGGGGTGCGGTCTTCAAAAGCCTCCGTTTTCTCCGCACGCACCAGCCTCACACGTTTGACACTTCAACTCCACGTCTGCTGCAACATTAGGCCAGAAAAACCGAGACCGGGCCCAGATCAAAAGTTCTCCTTAAAACCTAGATGGCCGACGTCGTCATGGAGAGTACCTCCGGAGTGCCTTGTTTCGCTGGATTCTTCTGGCACAACTATGGTTGGAACACAACCCGACCATCACTCGTGGTACTTTGCCGATAAAGGACCCCATCCTGATGTCTAACTTATCCCAGTGACTGAGGAGGAGCTGGGCCTCTCTGTGGTAATTCTGCCCGCTGAACGCCTCGAGGATTCTCACCACTCTGGACACATTCAATTACAAGTCTGACATTATTCATCCTCACTCTGTAATGGTGTCTCCAGTTGTCCAGGGTTGCATCATTGGCAACGCAGTCTGGAGTTGACAATGGGGGACAAAAATCTGATGGAGATAGCTTTGCGGTGAGTCTGTTAAACTTTCAATGAGTGCTGGATCATCATCATCATTTAGAGCTGTTGGTTATTGTACTATTTGCCAGTGTCGTTGTGGAAATCGTCTGAAACACATCTCTCAGAACAGACGCCGTCTGTCGGTAGGATGGATGATTCGGTCATGGAGTTGTGGAGATCTTCTTTTCAACCTCTACAGATTCTTCATCTACAAGTAAAAGTTTCGTGGTCTACTATGACAACCCATCCGCATCCGCGTTCCTGCTTGCCAGGATGATACTTGATGACAAAAAAGTCAAAATTTTGCGAGGGAGCTGCCAGCCAATTTGATGGCCGGTGGCGTCATTGATTTGGCGGTGGTGAGAATGTAAGTCAGCGGGTTGTTGTCGGTCAGTACAGTAAAGGGACTACCATCATAAATAATCCCACAGAAACTTTTCAGTGATGGCCCATTTCAACGCCTGGAATTCTACCACTTGTATGCGGGGTAGATTGAGTTCACTCTCAGACAAGCCACGGCTAGCGTAATGCAATGACATGAGGTCGACCGTCATCACTTTCTTGGTAGAGTGCAGCACCGGGTCCTATCCCACTAGCATCGGTGTGAAGAAGGAATGGCTTCTGATAATCCAACAAAACCAAGGACAGGGGCCGAAATTAACCTTTTGACAATTTCTGCAAAGGACTCTTGACAGGTTGAACTCCAGAGGTCACCAAAGGCCTCGTTTGGACTACTGAAGCTTTAGTGATTTATTGTCTTCTCACTGCCTCTCTTTCTTGCTAAACCAAATCGCTTGGTCAAGTCATGTCCTGCAGTAAGCTGGTTCAGGGGTTTTAGCAATCGCGAGAGTAGCCTTTCAACAAATCGGCGGTAATAACCAAAACCCGAGAAAAGACTTCAGTTCTTCTGCATGATGTTAGTCACTGGCCATGACTTTACTGCTTCTTTTTTGGGAGGGATCGGTACACACAATTCATCAGAGGAAATGACATGTGGCCAAGACACCTTGACAGACGACTGAAAAGAACTTGCATTTGGCGGGGCTGAGTTTAAGTCCAAATTGACGGAGACGGTCTAGAACTTGAAGGAGACGAGCTTCCATGCTCTTCTGCAGTCTTGGCATAAAACTATAATATCGTCTAGGTAAACAAAGACACCATAGTGATGGAGATCGCCCATGCACTTCTCCATGAGTCAAAGTTGGAAAGTTGCAGGGGCGTTGGTTGTGCGCCTTCACTGTGGCATGATTCAAAACCTGTATGAGACCCCACAGGGCACCAAAAGCGGTTCTTGTGTTTGTCTTCTTCTGATAAGTACCCGGACTTGAGGTCTAGACAAGAAAACCATCTTGCGCCGTTCATTGCGTGTAGAGTGTCTTCATCTTAGGAATAGAATACTGGTCTCGGATAGTGCGGCTGTTTAATTTTTCTATAGTCAACTACAAAGTCAGAATATCCCCATTCTTGCTTCCTCACTAATACAAATTTGAGTGAAGCAAACTGGGAAGCCGACTCTCCGGATGATGCCCTTTCTCTTGTAGTTCTCTTTATATGCTGACGGTCATCAGCATAGTCTGCTGGGGAATACGATTTACAGCATCGCTTCCTGAAAGCGGTCCTCGTCTGACAGCTTGATGGTATGTTTCCGACAGCCGACGTGCACCCAATATCCCAATATCACAGTCTCTGGAGAACGCATCAAGATGGCCCTTTAACAACTCGGTCGATTCGTCTTACTTCATCTGTGGGGAGAGGGGAACCTTCAAAGTCAAACTTAATAGCCTCATCTTTCAGATGGTGTTACAGATGTAGAAATGATGTTTCTTGGTCATTGAAAAGGTAACTTCTCTTGATTGTGAATGCTGTGTGCGAGACGTGCATCGGGCAGGGACCACTACACTCTGGCAGGACTTGTTGGTGAGGACTATCTGTTGTCCTTGCCATCCTGCGAGCGGTAAATCAACCAGACTGGTCCTCGGTTCGGACACCATCAGGAGTTGGGATGAACTCTCTTTTCTCAATGAGGACTTCCGCTTGCAACGAGGGCGGTTATTCACCACGGTAGTGATTTCAATCTTTCCTCCTATTTTTCCTGATTGTTGTATAGGTTTTAAGGACTTAACCGACCCAAGACCAACGGACTGACTCAAACTGGGGAGATTTTGTAAGCTTGTGCCCACGCACTATCGACGGAGAAAGCTTTCTGAGGAACTTCTTCCCACCCTTCAACTGACACACACTCGTAACATTTCTTTTACGACGCTGGTGTTGTTGGTGCCCACGAGCAGGGGGACGTCATCTTTTCCCCAGCTGACGGTTTGGACACACAAGGGCAAGGTTGTGACGCGTCATGTTGTGTCCCAGCCGAGCTAGCGCTGGGAACATGAGGTTGACTTCACAAAGCCCTTGTATGGCAAACCACTTGGCCGGCTGCTCCTACCACTGCAAGGTGTGATAGGGGACATTTGGCGATGCCTAAGGTAGCGGTCGTGGAAAAGCTTCTGTTACATGCAAGTGACCTGCGACCCTGTATCAAGGCGAGACAATTAGTAGGGTGACCGTCGATGAAGACAAGGGTGGTAGTCTGGTCGCCGACGACACCTTAGGGGATACTCGGACATCGTGTGAAAGGAGATCTGATACATTGTCGCCAGTCGTGAATACATTAGTTGAACCTCAGGAGGTTTTGGGGGCGGCAGTTGGTCCTCCTTACAGCTGCTCGCTGTCGTTTCCCGTATTCTTCGTCTTTGTCTGCCCTGCCACCATCTTTTCCCGCACGAGTGCTGGGTTCTTTTGGGGATGCGCAGGCGTCCATTCGGTGGCCGTCACTCTCCACAATTATAGCAGGAAAGAAAGACCTCGTGTTCTGACGGAAAGGTGCCGATGGAGCAGGATCGGTTTCGTCCTGGGTTGTTCTGTTCCTTAAAGAACCCGTCCAGCAGCTTGTGCAGTCGGTCCACCGCCTGTCGCAGGTCGCCGACTTCGCTGTTAACGTTACGGTCTGTCGCTAGAACTGGTGCCAGTTTGGGCAAGGGGTATATAAGGTGTGCTCCATGGCTGACAACCTTCTTTGCTGGGGATTTTTGCCATCCTTCGCCTCGGACTTCTCTTTCAGCGTTGCGTTTCCCGGCCCGGAACTTCTGCATAATAATTCTAATACTGTCGGTGGATCAGCTTACTGGGTTTTGGAGTTGGAGCATATGAAGGCGAGTCTCGGTATTATAAAGACAGCCACGCTGAAACTGGCTGCACAGAGGAGTTTGGAACTTAGTGCTGGTTCGGACGCCATCCTCTCTTTCATACAACCCGAGTCAGCATGGTTGTGTAGCACTCAGCAGGTACTCCGATGCTACTTTCTCCCCTTCTGTTTGGTATTCACAACGGAACGCGTGGTCAAAAGTTCGTCTCCATCGGCTACAGCAGGCCGTACGCTTTTTGAAGGCAATCGAGGTAGTCGTTAACCCTTGCCATCTCCTACTACCCAGACAACATCTAAAGCTGGGGGAACTAAAGACTCTATGACCCGACTTCTCTTCTCGGCTTCAATATGCATCATCTTTTAAAAGCTGCCGGGCGAGGGCGTCGTAATTTTCAAGAGATCCAATTCACCAGTGGGAGTGGGGTACGACCCGGAGAATAACCTCAGACGTCGGTAAGATCTACTGGGGTGTATATGGGGACATGGAGTAACTTTGGGTTTGGACAGAGTATTTTAGCTCGTCCGTATCTGCACTGACTGCCAGGAACTAACGAGGGACCCCCTTGAAAATCGTCTAAAGTTTTACCGCCGTTGGCCAAAAATTGCTAAGTGCGTCAGGAAACTCCATCATTGCTCAGTTGATATACGGTTTATAAAATAATAAATACAAAAATATATAGTATAACAGCAGGAACAATGGTTGGAGAAAGAATTCAGCAATTAACAACAATTGATGTTTCAAAATGATAAGTGTTAGAGTTAGAAGGAAAAATGCTTGAGGGTTAATATGCAGCAAAAATTTTAACAATGTTGGAATATTGGCGAAAACAGTTATAATAACAAGCTATAAGCTGTTTAAAGAGGATCAACTAGAATTGTTTTCCACTAAATGTTTTTTGTTGTTCCTCGGGACGACGAAAAACTATAATATCATAAAAAAACAGGAACAGTCAGAGAAAAAGGTGGAGGAAACTGAACTGGAATTGAAAGCAAATCCGGTGGTGCCTCCCAAATTTTGTCTGGGTTGTACCTCTGTTTTATTAAGAGCCTGCGACAGGTTCGATTGTTGAAAAACAGAGCTTTTGCTCTTTAAGGGAAACACAGCGGACAGCGAAATTTGTTTGATCTCTTTTACCGGCTGTCCAAGATATTTATTATTGTTATGTGATCCATATCCAAAGAAAAATCAACAAAACGGTATCGGTAAAGAAATAAATAAAATTTAGTTAAAACAGTGTAAATGGATGAAAGCATAGGAAGATACTTCAGTGGTGTAATAAATGAATTTGAGTTTGGCAATCTACCAAAAGACCTTGATTATAAAATAAACAACAAATACCGGTAATAACTCACAAATTGAGTCTGGGCAGCTTCAGTCGGAGTACGATCAAATATATGAATTATAAGAGAAAAGGATAAAAATTGAACCACTAGTTGTAGTAGTATGTGTGTGCAGCATCACAGTACAGTTTTTGGGGGACGGGTTTAATTTGTTTTGTGCATTTTGAATTTAAAAGAAAAAGGTTTGTTAAGGGGGGAATTGCACCCTTTTGGGCCCCAAAGGGGCCAAACCCGAGCAATGGCCAGGAAAAATTTCCCCCCCCCAAGATTTTTTTTAAAAGAAAAAACCCCCTTTCCCCCTTTTAACTTTTTTCCCTTTTTCAATTTTTTTTTTTCTTTTTTTTAAAAATTTTGCCCCAAATTTTCAAAAAATTTTTTTTTCCCCTCCCCCTCAAATCCCCCACAATAAGTGAATGCTAAAATTTATCGGGTGATTTTTTCTGCAAAATCCTCCCTTCCCTCCTCCCAATTTTGGGTGATGGAAACGGGTTGAAATTTTTCCCGGGTGAAATTTTTTTAAAATTTTTTTTCACAAAATTTCCCCTCCCAAGGGCTTCGGAACACTCCCTTTTTAACCCCCAAAATTGGTATGTGCTTTGTGGGGATTTGTCCAAACAATATTTTTTCTTTAATGTTTGGTGGTTCTTTTGGTGGAGGGGGGTTTGGGGCCGCGCGGGGGGGTTTTTTTGGGGGGAGGGGTTCCAAGCCAAAGTTTGATTTTAATTTGGGAAAAAATTTTCACCCTCTCTTAAAATTACAACACTACTGGGAAGGAAAAATGAAATTTTTTGGTTGGATTTTCATTTTGTTGGGAAAGGAAAAAAAGAAGCAGCCAAAAAAACTTTTAAATTGGTGGTTGAAAATTAAAGGTGGGGGGAGTTGTGTTGGAAAAGGAGAGCAAGCGGGGAACCCCAAATTTTTTTGGTGGGGTGAGGGAAAAAAAAAAACCCCCCCAACCCAAACACTATTGAAAAATTTCTGGAAATTAACTTTCGTTTCAAAAAAAAATTTATTCAATGCTTTTTTTTTTTAAAAAATTTTTGTTATTTGGGGGAAAATGGTACTTTTTCTTAAAAAATTTTTAACCATATAAAGAACGTTTTTTAAAAATTATTAACGACTTTTTTTTGTATTTATACGGGTTTTCCAAAATTTAAAAATTTTTTTTTATTTAAATTAAAAGGGGGTTTAAGTTTGGAAAAAAAGATCAATTTTTTTAAAAACCTTCAAAAATTTATGAAAAATCCACAACAAGGACCACTTAAGTTAGGGAAAGGTAACCTTGACCCATACTACCAAAAATTATTTGGGGTTTCGTTTGAATTTTTTTAAGTTTTTAAAAAAAAATTAAAATAAAATTTTTACCCCCTTTATTTCTTTTTTTAATAAATTTAATTAAATAAGAATAATTAAAAAATGACAATTTTTCCCTGTAAACCATTTTTTAATTTTAATAAAAAAAAAAAGGGAAAAATTTCAAACGCCCAAAACTGAAAAAAATTTATTAAAATTTTTAAAAAAACAAATTTTTTTCTTACTTTTAAATTTGTTTTTTTTTTTTCATTCCCAAAAAATTTAAAAAACCAAATTGAATAATTTTATTCGCGAAACCCCCAAGTATCCCACTTTTTTTCATTCAAGGGGAAAACTCACCCCTTTAAATCCCCCAACCGTAATTTTTTTCCAAAGTTAAAATCCCCCCGCTTTTTCCTCCGGTTTTTTTAATTTATTTATTTTAAATGGGGGGCCAGCAGCAAAAAAATTACTCCCAAAAGTTTTTGTTAAATTTTTTAAAAACAAATTTTTGACATCAATATATTTACGATGGTTTTTTATTGGTTTTAAATTTGGGAAAACTTTGATAAACAAAAAATTTAATTTTTTATTATTATTATTATTATTATTATTTTAAATTCAAAAAATTGGGCCTTTAGAACTTTTTTGGTTTTTAATTTAAATTTTTAAAACCCAACACAATTTTTGACATCAATATATTAACAGATGGTTTTATTTTGGGTTTTTAAATTGGGAAAACTTTTGAAAAAAATTTATTATATTATTATTATTATTATTATTATTATTTTTATTATTATTATTATTATTATTATTATTATTATTATTATTATTTTTTATTATTATTATTATTATTTTATTTTAAATTTTAAAAATTGGGGCCTTTAAAATTTTTGGCATTTGTTAAATTTAATTTTAACCAAACAAAAATTTTTTGACATCAATATATTTACGATGGTTTTTTTTTGGTTTTTTAAATTTTAAAACTGAAAAATTAATTTTTATTATTATTATTATTTTTTTAAATTTTTTAAAAATTTGGGGGGCCTTTTTAAAAATTTTTGGCATTTTTAAAATTTAATTTTAACACCAACCTTTTTGATATCAATATATTTAAGGGGTTTTTTATATTGGTTTTAAATTTGGGAAAAAACATTTGATAAACAAAAACATTAATTATTTTTTTTTTTAAATTCTAACAAATTGAGGCCTTTAAAATTTTCAGACCCTGGAAATTTTGGGAATGAAAATAAAAAATTTGGTTTAAAAAATTTAAACCCCATCAGTCCGTTAAGGTAGGTTATTCTAAAAAGGCCCTTTAAACTTTTGGAAAAAGACTGAAACATTGTTTTAATACGGGAAAATTATTCTGAAAAATCGTTCGTTTATTGTTTTTTGATACGGAAGTGGAAAAAAATCCCCCAAACTTTCTCATGGTGTTCCCCCACATCAAAAAGTAGATGGAAAATGACCGCAGACAGCAGCAAGGGGCCCCGTAGGGGTTGATGATTATTTGGTTTTTCCGCGTTGTTCTTTGGGAAAATTTTTTTAACTCGGGGAACAAAAGTTAACTGAATCAAAAAAACCTCCAACACCATTTTCGTGGTATATTCTCCCCAAAGTTGTCCTGGTTTCGTAATAGGGGCTGTGTTCACCCCAAGACTCGGAGGGGGAAAAACTTTTGGGGAAATTTATGGGGGGAACACCCTTTAAAAAAATTTTTGGGAACGGTCTCTTTTAAAATATGCTAATTTCCGAGCTGTCCTGGCTTCGTGCCTTCAACCGGGGTGTAATAATGTTTAGCTGATCTATTTAAAATGTTGTTAAATTCCCGGGGATGATCAGTTGGCCGTTTCTTGGGGAAGGGAAAAACATTTCAACCGTAGGTTTCCGTGTTTGAAAGGTTAAAATTCCCCCGAAGACAGGTCAGGGGGGAGATCAAAAAGGACAGTGCATGCCCCTTGGGGAAAACCCCCCTGATGTCGTTCCTTCATTCTTACATTTATCTGTTCCCCAGAAGAAGGGTTTTTACTCTGACGTAATTATTGGGCACGGAAAAATTCGGTTTGGGGAATTAACTTTTAATTTTAAACATATTTTTCAAACCATAAAAAAATTAAAAACTTTATATTAAAAAGTCATTAAAATGAAGCGTAAAAATTTAAATTATGAAAAATTTAAATTTGTTAAAAGAGATGGGTGTTTTATAAGCAAACTTTTTAAAAAAACCAAAGACAAAAACACAAACAAAAAAAGGGAAAACAGACAAAGACAAGACAAAAGGGAGTTGAACGATACAGGTAAATATACTGATAAGAGGCAAAAAATAATGAAAAATATCAAAAGGCTATTAACAAAAAAAACAGACTAACAAAATTTGAAGTGGATAATTGAACCAATGGAAAATATATATTTGGGAAGGAAGCAAAAACCCTAAAGAGATAAGGACTCGTTTTTTAAGCAAAAACCGACGGACCCTGAATCTGATATTTTCATCTATGCATTCCCACACAGTACCAAGGAAAGAATTGGGGCATAGAATAAAATGCATGAAAGGAAAACAATTGGTACAGGATCTTGTTAGTGGCTAGGGTGTCTCGAACTTAGGTAAAGAAGGAAGAAAACTTGGGGAAGAAGATTGTGGGAACTTTTCAAAAATCAAATTTGGGTTTTTTAAAGTCGGGTGTGGTGGCATTTGCGAAAAGAGGGGTTTAATGCCTCTGGGGGAAAAGAAAAATACAATAACCTTTTTTTGAAACGAATAAGAATCTTCGTATTATAAAGAAGCCCCAAAAAATGTTATAATTTAAATAAGGATAGATGAGAGGAAAAAAGAAGAAAAGCGATAAACGGGGGAAATGGGGATCAGAAATGACCCAGAATTACGACAAAAAACCCTTAAACAGAAGAGTATTTTGGGGAAGTTTATGGGCGATGATATACAAAAAAATTTAGGAAGACTCTTGTTTAAACCATCAAATCCCCGGGGGCAAATGATGCCCGGAGATAACGGAAAAAGATAAAAATTTCATGGTTTGGAAAGTTTGTTTGCCAAAACCCTGAAGATACCTGACAAGTTCAATGTTGGGTGTGTTGATCAAGGAGGGGAGCTGAGGACTAGAGGAAAAAAGTTGTATCACAAACAAAGTAAAGATAAAATGGGGGGGAAAAATTGGGGATCAAAAAAAAGAGGAGAAAAGGGTGGGCAAATTAACCTGGGGCCCGTCAAGTTTAAACGATCTGAGTCCAACCCCTTGATTGATGTAAAAGGGACTTTAGGTATAGCGAACCATTGCAGGGGACTCCCCCGATTCAAAAAATTTCAAGTTTAGAAAAAAAGAATTGGTGATCAATTATCAAAGGCTTTTGAAAGGTCAATGAAAAAACAGCAAACACATTTTATTGTTCAATGCCTGGGGGCACATCAACAAGTTGACGAGGGCCCAAATCAGTGGAATTTTGATCTAAAGCCATATTGATGACCAAAAAAAGATGGAAAGAGTAAACAAGAAAAACGATTGAATGAGCCTTTCAAGAAGAGAAACAAGGAAGGATGGAAAAAGGTGAGTTATAAGTTTTATCCCGTTCTTGAAAACGGAATAATTTTTGATTTAAAATTAAAAGGGACAGATCCACTGGAAGGAGAAATTTAAAGTAAACAAAAGGTTGCAATAGATGGAAGGACAAATTTACAACGGGCGAACAAATGTTATAAAAACCCCGCTACTTCCCCTCTTCATGTTTTCCCTCCAGTTTCTTAGGTTTGTGGGGTTGAAAAAAAAGGGCCATTTGGGGGTGCAAATAGTCGTAAAAGTAGTCCAAGCGGGTATCTTACTGGAAAGAAACCCAAAGTTTTAAAATTTTAAAGAATCAGAAATATCATTAGGTTGGGAGACAAAATTTCACTCTTGTGAAAATTTTCTGGAAACAAAGGGCTCTTCGCTTTCCCCAAAAAGTTATTTATTTCAATGTTTTTTTAAGGGTTTCCCTTTTGAGATCGAGCTTAGTGGCATAATAATTTTTCTTGGGGGATAATTTTCTTGGCGGAACGAATAGTGGCTAAATTTCGTTCAGATGCTGAAAGTTGGGGTTCATCGGTAGCGTCCCTTAAGCACATTATACCAATATTCTGCGTGCAAATTGTCCCAGAAAGCGTGATCCTGGTGAGTGTCGTTGCCTTGGGGGACGAGATCATTTTGCAAAGGACGCGTTTAGGGATCTTTTCAGTTCCTTTTTAATCTTTGGATGACCCCCATGACCGACCACTTTTACTTTTTGAAAACCCGGACTGGCGTCATCACCTTTTAAAGGGAGGGGTTTACCCCAAACCATCAAGAAAAAAG
>CM055829.1:1153711-1186897 GCA_029582265.1 Zoroaster sp. YZ-2022
ACAAACACTGGCCACGTGAACATCCATGCTCGCAGCAGAGTCAAACATAACTCCAAGGTCACGCATTGTAAACGATTGATTAACCTGAACATCACCCACCCGCACACCAACCGCGGCAGCACCGTCGGAACCAGTCTTGAACTTTGACGAGAAGCAAAGCACCTCTGTTTTGCCGTCATTGAGTGCCAATTGGCTCGCATCCAACATCGAATCTCGTCAACACATGCCAGGGGCGTAAATATAGACAGTGCAGGCAGTGCGGCTGCACTGGGGCCCGTGGGGTTGTAGGGCCCGTAGAGAGAGCAGGCCATTCGACATTGTGTTGCAGAGAACGGGCCCCTGCACTTCGAATCGCCACCTTGGAGGTACGTCTGTGTTCATTTCGGAGTTAGGTCGCCGCCGAGCGCCTGTTTCATTGTGTAGCCTAGATGTGTTTTTCAGACGTGGGTAAAGCCGCTGCGGGTGCAAACCAAACCATGCATTTCATATAGTTGGTTGATTAGTTGACTTGTTGACTTGATTGGCCGTCTGTTTACGTTAGCGTGTCAGAGCGCTATCCATGGTTCTGATAGCGCAATAGCCGAAGTAACTAATTCGACTAAGCCGAAGCAACACATTGTTGGTAAAATATATATTATTATTATTATTTTATTCAGATAAAAATCAACAAGGACAATGGATGACATACTAATAATACAAAAATACAAAAATACAGAAAAACAAACAGAAAACAAAATTACAGTTGATTTCATCTGGGATAGCCCAAAAAGCCAATTACACAGGCTTATTTCCATTGGGGTCCCTTACTGAGGAACAAAACAATACAAGAATTGGACAATTTACAAAAATACTTTAAAATATTGCACAAATTACAACATTTAAAGGCATCAAAGACATTAGAAACCACCCAGACTGCATATACCATTGGCCCACACCAAAATAAAAAATAAAAAAATAAGAATTGCACTATACACATTTAATTTTTTTGGGGGGAATAGCCCAGATTACAAATTGTATATTGAGGGCTAAGATTGATTTAAAACTATGGTCACAGCTAATTGAGGAAAACCCACAACCCTAAGGATACCCCACCCCCACACCTTTACAAATACACCGAAGCAAATATATTAAAGTAAACTTAATTTATTTCCTTAAATTTGGCTTTTGTTGAAAGATGGGACTTAACTAGTTTTTTATATAAGAGAAAATTAGATGTATTTTTTATATTAGATGACAAAGCATTCCAGTCTTTGATGGCTGTAACAGAAAAGGTATTGCTGGATGAAGCTGGAATGATAAAATTAAATTCACTATGCCTGGTGCTATAATTGTGTACATCAGATACTCTGATAAAATTGTCACTCAAATATTTAGGTGTTATATTACGAGTTATTTTGTACACATGGTTAAGTTTCAATTGGGTAACCCTATCCTTGACATTTAATAAACCAAGTCTATCTAGTTCCGTCTGTCCTATATGAACCCTAGAACTTTTATCCAGAATAAATCTAACCATTTTATTTTGCATAATTTGAAGTTTGTTCTTCAGTTTTGATGAGAGTGCAGAATACCAGGATGAGCATGAGTAGTCAAAGTAACATTGAATCAATGCTGAACATAAAGTTTTACGGGAATTTTCTTTGAGAAAAATTAAGAGCCTGTCTGTAAAGAAACTTGAGTCTATCACCAGTTTTCTTAATAATCGAATTGGCGATAGGCTCACCCGATAAACATTGGTCTAGTGAAACCCCTAGATATTTCACAGTTGAAGCAGGTTTAATTGGTTCGCCATTGCATAAAACTGAAAATGTACCAGCCATCTTCAGTCTGCGCTTAGTTCCAAAAAGAATGGACTCTGTTTTACCCAAATGTAGAGATAATTTGTTGTCAACAAGCCAATGTCTGCATGATTCCAATTCTGTACTTAAGGACGCAGCTATAACATTAGGATCCTTATCAGAGACCAGAAGAGCACTATCATCAGCATACAGGAGTAATTTACAATTAACACTGATTGGCATGTCATTAATATAACATAAAAATAAAGGGGACCTAATAGGCTTGCCTTGGGGCACACCACATGTTAGCCAGAGTGGTTTAGACTCAACTTTATTAACATTGACTATTTGCTGTCTATTATTTAAATAAGATTGAAACCATTTCACAGATCCAAATCCCATAGCCAGTAGCTTTTTACAGAGTATAACATGGTCCACAGTATCAAATGCCTTTTGGAGATCAAGCATGACCATACCAGTATAATCACCAAGGGACATATGAGAACGGATGTGATCAGATAAATGGATGAGACATGTATCAGTGGAGAATGAACCCTGAACCCTGATTGAAAATTATATAAAATATTATTTTCCTAAGGTATTCCTCAACTTGAACATACACTGATCTTTCGAGTAATTTAGAAATAACACAAAGAATACTGATTGGTCTGTAGTTGCTGACATCAGATCTGCCATTTTTTTTTAAACAGCGGTTGAACACGGGCAATTTTGAAATCGTCGGGCACAACACTGGAAGAAATGGACAGATTAACTATATAGGTGATAGTTTTTTTAATTCAGTGGCACCATCCTTCAGAAATCTGGCAGGAATGTTGTCGGGACCAGTACTTTTGCTAATAATGAGATTAGTAAGTTCAGTAAGTATGAAGTCCTCAGTAACTGTAGATAATATAAAACCACCAGGAACAACTCCTTTACTTACATAGTACTCCTTAAAAATACTAGAATCCGTGGTAAATCTGTTGGTACTGGTAGGAAGTTTACTGGACAAATTGGAAGCAACATTTGTAAAAAACTTGTTAAAATGATCAGCAACTTTATACGAGTCAAAACACAGTTCGTCATCAATGTTGAGAACAACCCTGGGCTGAACCTTGGATGCATGACTATAGCCTAGAGATTTCAATTGATGCCATAATTTCTTGGGGTGTTTTTTGTGCTCATTAATTTTATTGCTGAAATACTCAGCTTTAGCCCGCCTGATGTCCCTTTGTACCTTATTCCTAATTTGACAAAAGCTGCTGTAAGTTTCAAGGTCGGCAGTATTTTTCCGAAAAATGTAAAAAAAATGATCCCTTTGTCTAATACTGTCCAGAATATCGTTATTCATCCAAGGTTCAGTTCTACTTTTGAGACGGATTTCTTTTAAAAGTTCTACTTTTGAGACGGATTTCTTTGATAGGAGCAATCCTGTCTAAAATACTAATAAAAATTGATTTAAAATTAATCCATGCTATATTAACATCATTAGAGCTCAGGACAACAGCCCAGTCAACCTTAGACAATTCAGAAACAAGAACGGCTGGGCTGTAATTTTAACAACGTTGTGATGATTAACTTGACCTCGCACCACCTTACGTGTACAATAAGTGATAAGATGGTCACTAAGGCCAATATTAATAGTACCGTGTTGACAAATCTTATCATTATTGTTACAGATAATATGATCTAAAATTGTGCTAGAAGAGCTAGTGACTCGAGTAGGTGTATCAATAAGTTGTTTACAGTTAAATAAATTCAAAATATTGGTCAGCTTTCTAGTGAGACTAGAGGTCTTGTCAAGTAAATTGACATTAAGGTCACCCAAAATTATCAGTTCACAATCCAATCGAATTTTAGATAAACTTTCCTCAAAGTGTTCAAAAAAATCACTGACTTTGGGGGGGGGGGGCGGTAGCAAGTCCCGACAACTATTGGTTTAGTTTTCGGAAGTAACAGCTCAAACCAAATGTCTTCCAAATGTAAATTGTGAAAATCCGGTCTTGTGTTGAAGGCTAAGTTGTTTCTAATGAATACACATACCCCACCACCACATCTAGATCTATCTTGACGCAGGATGGAGTAACCTTCAACCTTGATCTCTTCGTCAGGAACAGAATCATCCAACCAGGATTCAGAAATGGAGATAACTGCAGCGTTAGTTTCTGTAGCAAGAGATCTCAACTCCGAGATCTTAGGTAATAAAGATCTAACATTTACATGAATGAAATGTAAACCTTTACGTTTAAAACACTGGAAATGACCGTTACTTGCTCCAATAGAGGGTAGGTTTGGTTGATTTAGTTGATTATCATTATTATTATTATTATTATTACATTTTACACTGGCAATCAGATTACATCAATTAAATATAAAACCAAACCCTAATAAACTACAAATACACAAAAATTCATTTTAAACAAAGCCAGTGAATGGTAAGATAGAACAGGTGACCAGCACCTCTACAAGGCCATCCTACCACAAGAAACCCACTAAACATTATATACCTCTTTACACCCACACCCCCTCCCCGCCCCGTTACACCACTGGAGGGCCGCTGAAGCAAGTTAGGACGGAAAAGAACGAAAAAGACAACATTAAGCAACAAATTAAATACGCCGACAGAGAGAGCAATGGCAAAAAGACATCCATGTACAAATATTATCTACCAAAAAATGGAAGAAAATTTTGTTCTGTAAAACTGAGATATTTGAGATTTAAACGACGAAAGTGAAGTGGCAGATCTTGCTGCCAAAGGAAGTTGATTCCAGATTGGAACAATCCGCTGAAAATAAAAATAATTATGTGATTCAGTTTTATACCTAGGAACAGTTAACATATAAGGATCAGAAGAAAGTCTAGTGGTAGGACGGCCTTGAGTTACATTAAAACTAACATAACGATCAATATTAAAATGTGTAATTTTACAATTAAAAAAATATATAAGATCACCAATTTCTCTTCTAAAAGACAACGGTAAAATGTCAAGACTATCCAATCGTGACTTATAGTCTTCCTCAGGATAATGCAGGATAAATTTTGTAGCCCGTCTTTGAACACCTTCAATTAATCTAATGTTACGTTTTGATGTTCCACTCCACACAGAACTACAATATTCAAGGTTACTTCTAATCAAAGTAGAATAAAGTGTTTTTGAAACTCGAACAGGAGCTTCATAGCCAATAGTACGTTTAATCAACCCCATCATCTTATTACATTTGCCAACAATTGTATTAACATGATCATTCCAAACAAAACCCGAGGAAATCTCCACACCGAGATCCCGAACAGAATCAACCCGTTCGAGAGAAATGTTGTTTAATTTGTAATCAAAATTTACCAATTTTTTACGCCTAGATATGGAAATAATTTGGCACTTCGAAATATTAAAATCCAAATCTCACTTAACACTCCAAGAATACAGGGAATCAATATCCTGTAATAATTTACAATCAGATATATTCTTAATGGAATTAAAGCACTTGGAATCGTCGGCAAACAGTGCCACTGTAGTATTTTGGACAGTGCTGGGCATGTCGTTAATATACAGAAGAAACAATAACGGACCCAATACGTAACCCTGTGGCACACCTGACACAACCGGCAGCCAATCAGAGTTGCATCCCTCGACAACCACCCTTTGTTGACGATTATTCAAGTAAGACTTAAACCAACCGAGTAAATCCGAATGAATACCAAAAGACTAATTTGTGAAGGATTAGACCCACTGCTGCTGTGGACATTGACGTCGATAAAAGACTTATCAAGTTCGTTGGAAAATGGAAGCTCATCGAAGGAACATTTGTTACAGATGTACCGTAGTCAAAGTCGGTGTTGTCTGCAACCAGCTTATCATAAATTGAATTCGTCAGAAAACTGGTGCATCTACTGTGGACCCAGTTATTGCATGAGTCACAGCTGATCGCTCGGCTTCTGCTTGTAACACCAATCTCACAATGAACCAAGGGTGCTTGGGTTTACGACGAGATGACTGGGTGGGGCCAGGATTTGGATTAATGTCCCCACTTAGCAGGATGAACAGTAAAATAGATAACTGTGATATATCAAGTTCAGATTTATGTTGTTTGTTGCTGGCTATGGATCTACAGAATATTCGAAGATCGTGTCTTGACATTGGTGGCACAGTGAAATATTCAGAAATAGCATGTTTTCCAAAAGAAGTCGAATAGGGTTGGTTAACATCTAGTAGAAGCCATTCTGCATTATCTTTAGCGGAAGCTTTCTCATTCACTGAAGAAATCTGGTAACTATGATAAGTTGCAGCTCGGTAAAAACACATAAAAATAGTTACCGTGACAGCCACATTGTAAATGGGCGCCATCTTGGAAAGTCCCAGTGTCACACAGACAGCGTAAATTGTAGATGAATTTATCACAAACCAGCAGGAATTACATTCGACAATCACAGGTCAGTCGACATCCTTGGCTAATATTTGTGCAGGTTTGACGTCCAAAAGAAGAAGATTGACAGCAGAAAATGTTGATTATGGTGAATTTTAAAAAATACAACGGAGAAAAAATAAAAATTCTGCCCTCAAGGCCTACGCTTTGATGTGTGTGTGTGTGCGTGTGTGTGCGTGTGTGTGTGCGTGTGTGCTTCATAACTAGTAACTAGCGTGCACTAGGGCCCGTTCATAACAGCGTGCACTTGGGCCCGTCGTAACTACGCTACGCCACTGACACATGCCCAACAGAGGCGATGACTGATGAATTCGTCGGCGTGTCGCAGGCAATGTACAGCTGGGTGTCGTCAGCATACATGACACTATTAAGGCCATATTGGTTGATAATATCTTCAAACGGTACCATATAAAGAGCAAACAAAACAGGGCCCAAATCGGAGCCTTGTGTAACACCAAATTCTAATGGGGCCTCATCCGACACCATCGATCCGATACACACTCGCTGGGTTCGACCTGTTAGATACGAATTTAGCCAGTCTAAGACTGTTCCACCGATGCCAAAACGCGGAAGTAGAATATCATGATCAATGGTGTCGAACGCGGCAGATAGATCCAACAGAACCAGAATAACGCCACAGTGCCGATCAAGAGCAAGCACTACATCGTTCTGCACTCTCAGGAGCGCAGTTTCGGTGCTGTGCCCCTCTCGATAGGCAGACTGACATCTGGCATACATAGAATTTGTGGTGAAATAGCTGTTCAACTGCGATAAAACAACTTTCTCAAGTAACTTTGACAAAAATGGAACATTTGAAACTGGCCTATAATTCTTCAACTCGTTCCGATCCAACCCAGATTTCTTGATCAGAGGGCGCACCAGAGCCAACTTACATGCAGCCGGGAAAACACCCGATTTGAGTGAAGAGTTGACAATCCAACAAAGCATCGGCGCCATCAGATCAAGAAATTCTTTCACAAATTGGGTTGGAATTGGATCAAGGGAACAGGATTTATCTGTCATTTTACGAACAAGTGAAATAATATCATCCAGTGTTACCAATGTAAATGAAGTAAAAAACACATCATATTGCACAAAATTGTCTAAATACTCTGGGCATTCAGTCAAAACCATTCTAATATTGCAGATTTTCTGAATAAAAAAGTCCATAAAATGTTGCGGTAAAAGTACAGGGTTGATATCAGGTAAAGTCTGAGACGATGATTTCTTATTACCAGAAATTTCATCAATGACAGAAAAAAGAGTTTTCTGATCAGAACACTGAATTTGTCCATGATGATATGCTGCCTTGGAATCATCGCAATGTCTGTTATATAATGAGCGGGCAGAAACAAATGCTTGCCTGTCAACCTCAAGACGCATGGCTAGCCAGCGCTTCTCTAGACGCCGGAGAGCAGTCCTTTCCTCCAACAGCTCCTTCGTATACCACTTAGCCCTCGGCTTATCAACAAGGGCGCAACCACTGGAGGGGTCGGGGGGTCACGACCCCCCTACTTTTATGTGGACCTCCCCAACTTCTGGAACATTTTGGTATTTTATGTATACATGATCCTAGTAATGTCATTCATGACATCACAATTATGCAACACTTCCATCAACACGCTGAAATACGTGATATTGAACCAAGACCCCAGCTGCTAGTGGCGTGCTCGCTTCGCTCGCCCGCAGATCATGTTGCTATTGGCTGCTTGGGACCCCCCAACTTTCAACACGTGGTTGCGCCCTTGCTTATCAAGTAATGTCTTAGTCTGAAGTGGGGCAACTTTATTCAGGGCATTACTCAGAGCTGTATTGTAAGAAACTGCCAGCTGGTCAGCGTCAGTGACATGATGCGGTATGTCCATCAGCGAGTCTTCAATCAGCTCTCTGAAGTCCGTCTTCACGATGGCACCCAGTCGTCGATGTTGCTTTATGACCTTCTTCATTGGTGGGCAGTGTATGTCCGATGTGAAATGTATCGCAGTATGATCAGATGGTAACGTGTGATCCAGGGCAACATTCGACAGGCACAAATCAGCAATTCGCGTAATCACCACATCTAAAGTGTGGCCTTTCTTATGAGTAGGCGCGCGTATATGCTGCACAAGGCCAAGTGAGGAAATCAAATCACTGAAATGCACGGCATCAGCACACTCAGGATCATCCACATGAATATTAAAATCGCCAGTGATGATAAGATGACCAGAAGAAAACATCGTATTTTCTAGTACTAGTAGTGTCGAAAATTCAGATAAAAATTCTGTAACGGTAAAACGGTGCTGTTCGGAGTACGGTGGACGATAAACCACTAAACAGGTGTAGCTCATTACCAATGTTAATATTCAGGTCCATCAGCTCGAATGACTTATACCGAGCAGTTCTGTTCTTCATCACGTTCAAGTTGGATTTGTATAAAACTGCAATACCTCCACCCCTCCGACGATCACGTGGTACATTGAGGATATTAAATCCACTAAGCGACGATAAAAAATCTGCTTTGATGAAATCACCATTCTTATCAGTCATCCATCTTTCCGTGAGTATAAAAACATCGGTGTGATTGTGCAACATGGAATCACAAACTGCTGTGACTTTCTTTTCCAGCGATCTAGCATTCCACAATGAAAAATTCATATTTCGAATAAGCACATATTTACTTATTCTCTGAATTTTGATGAGGTTTTGATAGTTGACAGTATTCTTTACTCCCACATTAAGTCTGTCAAAAACATCTACAACAGTTGGAATGTTATGATGTCTATTTGTACCTGAGCATTTACCTCGTGAGCCTTCCAGAATATCCCAAAATTTTAATCTGTTTGTAGCATCATCAGAAAGACGAAAGGCCGATGATACATCAGTGGGTTCATAATGGCAAGTTGGGGAGGTCACATCAACTTGATAGTTTCTATCCGTAATGAAACCAGATATTGGTCTTGTTGTGTTTTTGTTTTTGTTTTTCTCTCCTCTACACCCTCGTCTCCGTATAATGAAAACAATTAATCTGAATGCATTATCATTTTCACGATTTCTCGTGAACGACAAATCGTAGTATAGTGTGGTTGTTTAATGTACCGTATATATTGATTCAAATGGAATACGTATACTTTCCAACATAACCAAACCATTTTACTTTAAATTTTAAATTGTGAGGGAAAAATTCTCTGTAGTGGGGGTAGAGGGGGGTTGAGATTGGGGACTGACAAGTGATAGGTACATTTGACGCTCGATAGCTGCATAATAAGGTTTGCATGGAATTTATTTGTCTGCAGTATGTTTACTTTTAATGCCATTATTTTGATTTTTGGTTCACAATAATTATTAATTAACGTACACTGGAGATTTCTAGCAAAATAATGACATACTTTATTTTGACCTTCTTTGAACATTGGGTGCAGCCATCTTGTTTAAAAGCACGTGACGTCATTGGCTACACATCCTCTCCTTCCATATTTAATAACTTCAGACTTCATTTAGACTTCACTATTTTTCTGTAGAATATTAAACCTTAAAATCGATAAATTATGGTTATCTATTATTTATCAATCTTATATCGGCCACACAAAATATCCAAAATCAACAGAATTTGGACCCAACATTAACTGGTTTAGTCAGAATACAACAAATTTTCAGTGATCTCGTATTGTGTGTATGGGGCCACGACGTCATAAGTCCACAGGAGAACAATATAGCTACGCCATGTGGGTCGTGTGAAAGACCTCGCATTTAAAATCGTTTAGGACCCAAACAAAGTCTCCTGTTTCTTGTCTCCGCGCGCGTCGGCATTTTTATTTTATTTTATTTTATTTTATTTATTCATTTATTTATTTATTGCTATGAAACGATGTCCAGTTGCATCCAAAATTGTTGGATCGATTGGAATTCTACCGTGCTGTGTTTTAAATGAATTGTTCACATAGGAAACGTGTCGCACTCACATTGGAAACGTTTCCCGAATTGTGAGGCCTCTCTTAGCCACCGTTCTTTGTGTATCGGAAATTTGGTCGGGTTCCAATGACCGTGTATGCTTGTATCACGTATTTCACTGGTTGGCAAAAAAAAATACCCAATCAAAAAAACAACAACAAACAAACAAAAAACTAAAAACCACCACCGCACCGATTTTAAAGCAGACCTATGACCAGAAACAGGGGACTTTTTGGCCGTAATACCGATATGCCAGAATAGAATGTAAGTCAGGTATCATAATAACAATTATTCTTATATAGCGCCAAATGCATCACGATATGATTCTCAAGGCGTTTAACATTAATATTATCTCTGTTATCACTTCAAATCATTACTGGATCATTATCAGCAGTAAACAGCATAGTACTATATGTTATGTATATTTATAACAGTTAAGATTATTTCAAAGGTGGAATTTCCCTTTAAATTCATTTACTTATTTAGCAGATATTTATTTACTTATTTAATTTTTCATATACCCTGAATTATGGCATGTAAAATATATACGTTCTTTTTAATTTCCAGATTTTTTTATAACTTCTCATATTACTTAATTATTATTTAATAGTTTATTTTTTATTTGGAAAGTTATTTCATGTTACCAACCTAGGATTGGATGACCAGGCTTTCGAGTCACAGTGTTTTCACTTTTGTTCATCCTGGCCATCTTAGATTGGTTTGCCTCTTCTCTGCTTGTTGAACTCCCTCCCACTTCCCCTCTTCCCCAATCCGCTCCCCTTCTATACCTTCCTCATCCCCTCCCCCACCCACATCTCTTCCCCATCTCATTCTTACCTACCGTACCTATACATCTATTCTTTTTGATTGGTATTTGTTATACAATTTATCTCTCATCTTGACTGTCCCTGATGTATGCCCTTTCTTACTTTGAATGTACATGTTTGTATTTTGAATGTTTTGGCCGAATAAATAAATAATAATAATAATAATAATAATGTACGCCCGACCAACAATGCATTAAGTTGGTCCAATATTTCCAGGGTTTTACGAAAAACATAATTTGTTACAATCCTGTTTTTATTTTGTATTCACATACTAGAATATCATACAATGAGTCAAGGCTACTGGGCCGGACAGTGGTGGATTCCCATGGGAATTCATTAATTATTTACTTTTATCTTCATTTTAAACCATCTACATAAACCACCCATCCACATCCACTCGAATAAACCACCCAACAACTTAAACGATTGTAGCGTTATTTACAGACACTTTTATCTTCATCGGAATATTTCTATTTTCCTAAATGAAATGAAAACAAATTCTTTAAAAAGGTCATATTCACTAAATAATTGTGACAATCATGTTTTTACAGTAAATATTTCCCGAAATGAATTTACGATGGCCCCCCCCCCGCTATAAATTAATTTAATTTTGGCTGTTAATAACTGTTAAACCATGAGTATGACAACTCCTTATTTCAAAGTATTTGTTTTCCTTTCTAATTCAGCTGAAATATTCGCAGTTTAGTTTCTATATGTCTACATTTTACTTGATCTTCATCAAAGATGGATGTATAATATGATGACATTTATACCAAGAGTGTATTATGGCTTCAATTAATAAAACATAGACAATGCAATGAATACATTGAATGATAATCAACCGTGGTTGTTGCTATGGTTTCCATATATTATTTTGACATTAACACGTAATGATAATACTAATGACGACTTATATTGCATTAGTATCTACCAAGTTTGACGCTCATGACACACCATGGTCGAGACCATTATTGATTGATATACCCTCGGACCGCGGGGGATATACAGGTGAGGGGAAAAACAAAAACTAAAATGACTTACTTCACAAAATAGGCTTCAGAAGTTGGTTTAAGAGTAAAAAAAAGAAACAAAATTAATTTATGCCGCGGGACCCACTTTTTTTACTGAATATACTATTGTTTTGAGAAACGGTTAATTTTAAGTTATTTGTTATCGTTTCCTCAACTAAAATAGTAATGTTCTGTTGTAAAAATATATATTTTTAATTGCCGTAAAAATATTAAAAAAACACGGGCGAAACATCTTTAATTGGATTGAGATTATCATATAAAGCTTGGCAAATTACTAAATATTCCACACTGTGACAAACCTCTGACGTGCATCAAGTCAGTCACCAGAGGAGAACTACTAGTATAAGACACCAGGCCAAATTAAGTTCAGTAGCGATGCCGTCTTGGGGTTATGTTTTCGCCTTGCTTATCATGCCAAATTTGGCCATCTATTTACAAGGAGTAAGAGGAGATAATGTTCTGCAAAAGTCAACGCTGAGGAAGGTGATGACCGGGCCTCAATGCTCAGTAAGACATTCTCAGCTTTCAGAGGAGCTTGTCGAAAGGGATAGAAATGTCAAACTGGTAACTTTATGCCCCACTGTGACGAACGTTTTTAATAGGCTATTTATTCAAAGGTATTTAGGCCAATGTACTATTACACGTTGTGCGCCTAACAGGCTGCCACACTCCTTTTGAGCTCCTGTTTTTCTCTTTTTTTCTGCTGTTCACACTTCATGTTTGGAGATACTTTTTGCAGCAGTTGATTGCCCTCTGGATTGTGCTTCACCAGGATTTGTTATTTTATGCTGGAGTTCTTTGCTGCCTTCATAGTTTCCACCAGAAAATTTTCTTTTTCCCTCCTCTAGTAAATGTATACAGTATATGGGCAGACATCTTGGCCCCTGCTCAGTCAGGCTACACAATGCCACAGTGGCAATGAATAGAATCAATACACCTATTCTTCCTGTGTATTCATCCTTTTGAGCTTGCCTGGTATATGCCTGTCTGCATGTAAATACTTCTTTTGTATGGTACACAGGATACCAATTACCTGTGGCTTTGAATTGACTTCAACAATCTCATCATGAAAGCATGTTGCCTGTTTGTTGCTGCATTGCTAATGCATGCACTCAATGGGCATGTGGATCAACTGTGCAAATTTGAAACTTCAGCATGGTCTACACTGATTTCACATAGTAGGAAAGGGCTGCACCATCATAAATACCTTGGAACAAGAATTCTATTCTATTCCAATTCTTGTTCTACCTTTCAAGTTCAGTTACTCCTGTCTGGAGATGTTGCTGTAAACCCTGGGCCATCCTACACCGCTGATGAAGAGAATATTAATTGCACACGTATACGGTATTCTCACTCTGAACTGATACAATGCATGCCTTTACCATCAACACAACTTTCCATCACAAAATGCACTTGGGATATTTCAAAGGACCTTGGCATCAATTCAAAAGCCCCGACCCATAGAGCTGTTCGAGCAGGTAAGCGTAAAGCAAAGCATTCCATCACAAGCTTTTCTGTAGTTTCTGGACCAGGTACGTTATTATCTAATACCTCCCCCCCCCCCCCCCAGGGGTCTGATGAGAATAAAACCTATAGTCACAAAGTGGATAACTCCATAATCAAAAACTCTGTTCATATGTGTGTCATTAGTGTTCATGCGTTTTGCACGTACGTACGACTGTCATTAAGGTCTTGGCCAATGAAAAGCTCTGCTTTGCTGACTCCGCCCCAAGCTCCAACCCCCTCCGACCGTCGATGTCTATAGAATTTCACAATGAGTCCGGTAGCCGATTGTTCAATTTCATTTCACTCGTGGATTTGCAACAATGGAGATTAACAACACACTGCCTAAGTACTTCAATGGTTGTCTGATCTGACACTAAGAACTAGTATGTATCAGTGACGGATCCGAGGGGCGTTTTTGAAACAGTTCCCATAAGGTACAAATCTTGTGGTTTCCGTCCCTTCCAAGCCTCCCACATTACTAAGAACCATGAAAGATAAGATAAAATGTACATCTTGGCACTTACAATTTAAACATTTTGTTAATAATATTCATGCATACCCGTACAGAAGGGGTAGAAAAGTTTGAAATATAGCCTATATTGAAACTGGTGGGATTTTAAGTGGCGGCTTTTTCAATATTTCTTTTTCGATTTTCGTTTTGAAAAAATGAATCTGAACTTCGACTATTGTGGGAATTTGGGGGTGCGTACGCATGCCCGGTACCCCTGCGGGTAGGCATAAGTTTATTTAAATATATAATAGCACGATTACTTGTTGTCTATTCCGTAGGCCTACGTCTTATTCTATTCTCTTCTTCCAGTCGGCCAGTCCTCATAGTCATAATGAATTTGGTATGATGTATATTTTTATCTGCTATTATTAGACGCAGTTTTGTCTAATTGCTATCAGTGTAATTATTATTACGATGCCATCCCAGAAAGGAACCTTTAATTTTTTTCTGAAAATAAAAATAAATTATAATTAAACAGCCTGTAATAAAAAAGTCAGATAACAATCAAAAGCATTTTCGTGGTAGCCTATACCTGCCAATATCCCGATTAATTATTTATCGTACTCTTCTCCTTAACTTGATCGCGTTTCTTCTGAGATAATGCTGAACGATGTCTTCTTCTGGGTTGGAGTTTTGAATAAAGTAATCCACAGCCAGACCCCATTGGATGGCACAGTAATAATAATTATAGGTAATAATAATAAGGGAATAACATTGTGAGGACCCGGTCTTCACTGCCTGATAATGACCGGCTTGGGGGCTGGCCGCTGTCAACGGACCGAGCCCGCAGCCCCCAAGCCGGTCATTCCCACCACCCCACCACCTCACCACCCCACCACCTCACCACCCCCTGCCCGAGAAAGTATCAATTCAATTAATCCAATCCGATCCAACTCTCCCAAGAAAAAGAAAGAAAAAAAACAAGACAGGAAAACGTGTGTGGCAAGCAAACAAAATATGACGCCACCATCACCAGAAAGAGTCCTAACCTCTGAGCCGCAGACAACTCAATGAAGGACGATCAGAGGACGATCAGAGCATACTGATCGAAACGTCGAGTTGTACCCCCAGTTCTTTTCAGAACTAATTACTACTCAATTGAGATTCCACATGGTGTCACCGCAATTAGTCTTACTTATCATCCTCACCATGCAAAGCTACAAGTTTTACCTATTGGCATTGTCTTCTTGACGACCTTCGTTGCAAATGAACGGAGTGAAAGAAATCGAACAATGGCAGACGGGACTCATTGTGAAATTCTATAGACGTCGACGGTTGGAGGGGGTTGGAGCTTGGGGCGGAGTCAGCAAAGCAGAGCTTTTCATTGGCCAAGACCTTAATGACAGTCGTACGTACGTGTAAAACGCATGAACACTATTAACGCTCAGTCTGTCTGTAACAAGACTGACCTTTTGACCGATCATTTCATTGAAAATAAATTTGACATTATAGCAATTACTGAAACGTGGCTCTCTTATTCTGATGCCCACAAGAGAGTTATTGGTGATCTCTCCTTACCTGGCTATAATTTCCTCCATGTTCCTCCTGAAAATAGACCAGGCGGTGGACTTGCTGTGATTTTTAAAGATAATATCCAGAAGATGCAGAGTTCTTCACACCAATGCACCAGTTTTGAGAGTTTGTGCTGCGATTTTTCATTAAAACAGAACTGTTCTTCCCATAGACTTGTGGCTGTTTATCGACCCCCGTACAGTGAGAAGAACAGATGTACTCCTAAAGTATTTCTGGATGAATTTGCTGATTATCTTGAACTACTTGTATCCTCCTCCAGCAAACTTCTTATTGTTGGAGACTTCAATTTTCAGTGGAATCAATCCGATAATTCTAACACTAAAAACTCAGAGACGTTCTTGAAACTGCGAACCTTACGCAGCACATCTCTGACCCAACCCACACCAGCGGTCATACGCTTGATTATGTCATAATCCGTACATCTGATAACTTAATTAATTCTACTGAGGTTGCGGCTTTGATAAGTGATCACTTTGCTATTCATTGTCAACTCAACCTGAGTAAGTGTAATCCACGAAAACAACGGATTAGTTATCGGAAATTCAAATCAGTGAACTGTGACGATTTTTCTCATGATATCTCTGTCTCAGATCTTGTACTTTATCCTTCATCTAACCTTGATGGTCTTGTCATGCAGTATGATTCCTGTCTACATGATATACTTGATAAGCATGCTCCTGTCATATCTCGAGTCATAACTGTTAGACCCAGTTGTCCGTGGTACTCCCCAGCAATAGCTGAAGCAAAAAGGCTACGAAAGAGACTTGAGCGTAAGTGGCGAAACACCAGACTCGACATTGATAGAGATAACTTCAAAGCACAGCGTCTTAATGTCATTAATTTAATTAGCGAAGCCAAATCAACTTATTACGAAAACCAAATAACTCAATGCAAGGATCAAAAACAAATGTTTAAGATTGTTGACTCGTTATTACACCAGAAACTCAAGAGCAGTTTGCCATCTCATACTAACGATCTGGATCTCGCCAACAGATTTAGTCAATATTTTGTCTCCAAGATATCACACATTCGGGATGCAATGGGTCCTTGTATGGAACTGTCGACAGTGGAATTTAATCAGGAAACTTCTGCTTCTCTTGATCATTTTGCACCAGTTTCTTGTGAGGAAGTTTTCAAGCTGATTTCTTCATCTGCTTCAAAATCTTGTGAAATGGATCCAATTCCAACATGGATGCTCAAGGAACATCTTAACATCATTGCTCCTGTTATCACTAAGATTATCAATCTTTCTCTTGAAACTGCCATCTTCCCAGCTAGTTTTAAAAATGCTATTGTGAGACCTCTGATAAAGAAACCATCACTAGATACCGACGACCTCAAGAACTATCGTCCTGTGTCTAACCTGAAGTTTGTCTCTAAAATCCTTGAAAAGGTTGTTGCTTCTCAGATAACATCCTATTTAGAAGATAACAAACTCCTGGACGACCATCAGTCCGCATACAAGAAATACCATGGAACTGAAACTGCTTTATTAAAAGTTCAAAATGATATATTGCAGGCCTTTGACAATCATCAAGGTGTAATCCTGGTCTTATTAGACTTGTCATCCGCCTTTGATACCATAGATCATGACATCATGATTTCCCGTCTGAGATATCTGGGAATTAAGGGACAGGCTCTGCAGTGGATTACATCTTACCTTCAATTTAGAACACAATCTGTTAGTATAAATGGTCAATCTTCCGACCTTACACCACTTAGGTTCGGAGTCCCTCAAGGCTCTATTCTTGGTCCACAGTTTTTCACCATTTATGCTTCTCCCATCTCAAAGATTGCACAGAGACATGGAGTACATCTGCATATGTATGCAGATGACACACAACTCTATTTACCTTTCAAAATAAACAATACTCAAGATCAATTATCAGCAAAAGCTCGCATGGAAGTGTGCATTCTTGAAATTAAATCTTGGATGGATGCTAACAAGCTAAAACTAAATGACACAAAAACAGAGCTCATCACTTTATCCTCAAAGTATCAACAATCTAAAATCCATGTGAACGAAATACAGGTTGCTAATACTCAGATCAATGCCTCTACATCTGTTAGAAACCTTGGAGTCATGTTTGACAATACATTATCTATGGATACTCATGTCAAGAAAATCTGTCAATCTGTGTACTTCCAAATCAGAAATGTGACAAGTATTAGAAAAGTATCAGACAGAGCAGCTTCGATGGTAGTACATGCCTTGATCACATCTCGGTTGGATAATGGAAACTCTTTACTGTTCGGTATTTTCCAATATCTTGTGAAGAAGCTTCAACATGCCCAAAATGCTACAGCACGTGTTCTTTCCAGGGGCAGGAAATTCGATCACATTACCCCAACCCTAATGGATCTGCATTGGTTACCTATGAAACAAAGGATTGAATACAAAATCCTTTTGTTAACATGGAAGGCAATTCACGATTTGGCACCAGTCTATATTAGGAACATGCTATTCACTTATATTTCCGGTTTAAATTTGAGGTCTACAAATAAACTCCTGTTAAAAGTTCCGAGAACTCGTTCTTCATATGGTGATAGAAGTTGTATTGCCTCAGCTCCCAACTTATGGAACCATCTCCCCCAGCATCTTCGTATACTTGACTCCTTGCATTCTTTTCAAACCCAACTGAAGTCGCATCTGTTTGACTCTGCATACAATTAATTAGTTGCACTAAGTTTTCTCCTCATCGTGAATAGTGTGATTGCGCACCTTTTTTTTTTTTTACTAGCGCCTCGGAATAGGCAACTAGATTGATGGCGCTTTACAAATGCAGATTGGATTGGATTGGATTGGATTGGATTGGATTGGAATGTATATTTTGGAAAAAATGGTAATTAATGTGTCGACTGCTACAAACATTGGCGAAGTCAGGGGTGGAAAATGTGTTACTAACACTTGGGTGTTCCCTCTTGCGTCCTCGTCTTTCGAGACCCTATAGATATCTGTCACTGGCTACATACAGCATTATTATGATGGAATATAGAATCCTTAATGAGATACGATGGATAAGAGATATGACATCTATTTCTCACTCGTGACGTTGAGTCAATGAGTCGTTGTTTCATGGGAAAACAGCTAAGATTCAATAGAAATGTCGCGGATCGACGTAGGATTATGTAATTCAGAAACAACAATCGACTATTGTTTTAAACGATAATATCTCAGAAAAGAAGATTTCATTAGATGTTTGATACAATCCCCAACTTTAAATCAAATAAGTTTGTTGTCAAACTGTGATCATTATTGTATGCCTTTGAGAAAACTAAAAATGCCGACGTGCGGGTCTGAGACGAAAAACCGGAGAATTTTGTTTGGCAGTTCGAATCCATACTCTGTTGATCGTGACGATACTGTCATTGCGACTATATAAAATACAACAGAGATATCATAGAGCGACAATACATAATATATAAATAACACCTGCGTGTTCAGGGCCGTGTTTGGGTTGGTGTGACACCACCATTTTTTCAGTTGGTATTGAGACGCTTACAGTCGGTAAATGAAGCATCAAAGGTACTAGAACCAGGGTTGGTCCAGAATATATTTTCAGTTGGCAAACATTGAGCTATGAGTTTGCGCGACTGCAAATGTATGGTGTATCTAAGCACTGAAGATTATATTGTATTTTATTCACTGAAAGAGCTGCGGTTTCAGGTGGCAGTTCGTATTTCAGGTCCTAGACGATTTGAAGGAATAGTGATTTTACAAAACGATTATACCTGCAGTTTCAAATAGCGGTTACCAGGGGCGTAGCGAAGGGGGTGTAAGCCAATTTGCCGACGGACATCAATGGCGTAGCCAGGCAAACATGTTTGGGGTAAATTTATCGACACAAAACTAATAGTAACAAACAAATTTACTTTGTTTTCCCAAACAAATCTCTAAAGTCGCTCAGTTCAGGTCGAAAATTGCGATTTATATGAAAAACGAATTTTCACATATAATTTATCTCATTCAATCAGGCGCAAATCCATCTACGTCATCCATCTGAAGGATAAGTGCACTGCTGTTAGGCATCGCAGAATGATAGTGAAAATAAAACAACATTAAACGATAAACTAGAAAAGAAGAGTTTTAAAGTTTTTCTAAACAGGAAGATACAAAAATATTTTTTGGAAATGTACTCTGTTCATTTAACCCTTTCAATACCGAGCTATATTTGATCAGTCATGCCTTGGTTGCTACCGGTTTTTGCATAGCATGTTCAGTTCTTTACCAGAGACTTTTTAACAACTTTCAGTGTATAGCGCCCTCACTCAACAACATCATGAAAGGCCACTCTTGCAATGACAACAAATAACTCCACAAGTTATGACAAGAAAAATGTTGACCAATAAATCAAATGCTTGTTTTGTTTATGGGTGGTTCATAAACCCCAACGTAATAGGTGATATATTTTAGGTTCAGGTGAAAGGAATGTTGCGGTAATTGCACAAAATTTATTTTACTGTAGCAGTAGTCAAGTTTAAATGAAGGTTGCTCACATACCCACCACCAACCTACCCCCCCCCCCCCCATTTCAATGTTGTGTTGCTGGTGTGCGCACTGTCACTTCAACATTGAAATGGGGGAGGGGGAGACGGAAGGACCACAATCAAAAATGTTTATCACACACTGTGAAACTTCTCAAAGCATGGCAGAACACACATTGGCTTTTGACACTGTTTAAAAATCATACGAGTTTGTTTCCGCTTGGCTTTTGTGCTGCAAATGACACAGTTGCATTTTTTGCTGGGTGAGCAACATTGAAATGGGGGGGGGGGACACCTAGAACACAATAAAAACTACATTGGGTAAATGTTTATCACACACTGTGAAACTTCTCAAAGCATGGCAGAACACACATTGGCTTTTGACACTGTTTAAAAATCATACGAGTTTGTTTCCGCTTGGCTTTTGTGCTGCAAATGACACAGTTGCATGTTTTGCTGGGTGAGCAACATTGAAATGGGGGGACACCTAGAACACAATCAAAACTACATTGGGTAAATGTTTATCACACACTGTGAAACTTCTCAAAGCATGGCAGAACACACATTGGCTTTTGACACTGTTTAAAAATCATACGAGTTTGTTTCCGCTTGGCTTTTGTGCTGCAAATGACACAGTTGCATTTTTTGCTGGGTGAGCAACATTGAAATGGGGGGGGGGGGACACACCTAGAACACAATCAAAACTACATTGGGTAAATGTTTATCACACACTGTGAAACTTCTCAAAGCATGGCAGAACACACATTGGCTTTTGACACTGTTTACAAATCATACGAGTTTGTTTCCGCTTGGCTTTTGTGCTGCAAATGACACAGTTGCATTTTTTGCTGGGTGAGCAACATTGAAATGGGGGGGGGGGGACACCTAGAACACAATCAAAACTACATTGGGTAAATCGTTATCACACACTGTGAAACTTCTCAAAGCATGGCAGAACACACATTGGCTTTTGACACTGTTTAAAAATCATACGAGTTTGTTTCCGCTTGGCTTTTGTGCTGCAAACGACACAGTTGCGCCTTTTGCTGGGCTCACTTCTCCCGGGATAATGTCTACTCGAAAGACACGATGGCTCATTGGTGTGCTTTGCTCGGTTGTGCTTCCAGGTAGAAAGAAGTTCATTCACCACCTTCACGCGGAAATCCAAGCTCGTCAAGTGCTGGTTTGTAGGAATTCGGTTGTAGACGACAGTAGCGTTCACCAAACAGATGTCAAGAATGGCCACGAAAATTCTTTTCCACCATTTCAGCGATCTATGGTGGTGTGTATAATACTGACACAGTTGCGATGCTAGATCACTTCCACCCATGTATTTATTATAATCACTGACGAGAAAAGGTTTTTTGATTTTACGAAGTCCAGTGGAACTGTATTTGCTGCGAATTTCTTTAGTGTCCATACTGCAGTCACCATAATTAGTCAGAAGAGTTACACGCCTTGCATCCTGCCAAACAACACATAGTTGCCCTGCTTTTGTGTAAAAGTGCGGGTCATCGCCTTTTTTCATGCGGAACTTCTTTGGGTTTGCACTCTCCGGAATCCGTTGGGTGGTGTATCGTACTGTTCCACGAGCTCCAAACCCTAGCTGTGACAACTTGTGGACGAGAGCTGGGCTGGTGTACCAATTGTCCATGAAAACAAAATGTCCCTTATGTTCGAGTCCTTGCAGTAGTTCGATGACTACTTTGCCAGATGCTGAAAGGTTAGGTGGATGGTTTGCTGCTGCATAAGCAATTGAGGATGTATGGAATTGGTACGATGTGGGCTCTGAACCAGTGAACACCTTCCACGCACATGTGTACCCGGTTTCAGACTCGTTCAATGAAAAACATTTCAATCCAAACTTGGCAGACTTGCGTGGCATGTACTGTTTAAAACCGAGTCGGCCTTTAAACTTTATCATAGTCTCATCTGGCGAGAGGTTTCGTCCGGGTTTATATATATGCGACGAAACAATGGCAGTACAATGTGAAGCAGCGGGCGAACTTTAGACAGTTTGTCACGGGGAGAGTCATCATCCATTTCAGCTCTGTTGTTGGCAACGTGGAAAAATCTCAGGAGTGCGTCAAATCGGTTGCGAGACATAGTTGATGAGTACACAGGACTTCACATAACTTCAGACCTGGACCAGTGCATGGCGTAGCGTGGCCT
This sequence comes from Zoroaster sp. YZ-2022, assembly GCA_029582265.1. Taxonomy (NCBI): domain Eukaryota; kingdom Metazoa; phylum Echinodermata; class Asteroidea; order Forcipulatida; family Zoroasteridae; genus Zoroaster; species Zoroaster sp. YZ-2022. The sequence goes on from CM055829.1 coordinate 1,175,903, forward strand.
TTTGTTGATGCCCATACACAGAAGCAAGGCCACAAATGCCATCATCTCAGGGATATCCGTTGGAGTCCAGGCATGCTGATGATTGGCTGCATCTGCACCCAGCGTTTGGTCAGCATAACGATTGGTCTCTGTCACCATCAACTTCCAGACTGCCTGACAGAAGAACAGTTGAAAGATCTGCCCAGGCGAGAGGTTACTGAAATCTTCAGTACATCCAGTCTCTTCAGTAAAGTTCATAGGGGGTCGCTTCGTATAGGAGGAGTTTGCTTTATGCCATCCAGACCTGAAGTATGAGTATTAAGAAACTTATGTATGATGGTGCTATATGGAATTAAGGCACATTTTCTTGATGATACCATAATACAACATTAGCCTTTTTCAGATATGGCTGACACAATAGGAGGGCACTGTATGATTTGGGTGTAATGAGCTTTGGCGGTTATTTACTTTTTTTGGCAATGCTCAGCAAAACCATCATCGGAAATTTATGCATAGTCCCACTTTTCTTGAAAATGACAGCACACCAGGTGCTTGCAATTTGTATGACCTTCCTGTGTTATCTAATCATACACTCGATATGGTTAGATGGGGGTGCAGGTCAACTCTGTCCAAGGTCAACTCTGTCCAGATGGTACAATGCAAGCCAATTAAAGTAAATATAGGCTGTATTCTTGGTCGAAGAGGGTGCTGTAACGTTTTTGGGCACGAACACTAACACTAGCCGAGTTGGACCGGAGTTGACCTGGGACAGAGTTGACTCGAAACCTTAGATGGCACTAAAATGTTAAAATGCTCTTATGATAGATCAAAAAGATGATGCAACTTGCTAGAGGATGCCACTTGCTCTACGGTAGAGCAAGTGACATCCTCATCATTCATTCACTTTGATATGGTGCAAGAAGTTCACAAGTTAGGCCGACTCTGCATTTATACTGCACACTTTTTGGGACAAACTTTGTGATTTTATTCATGTCTTTTTCTTGCATAGTAAAAATCATATTAATTCAAATATGCTATTATGAATTTCGTTAGAAAGGCAACTGGTAAAACCCAGATTCCCCGGATCTAATGTCAACGTAAGTCGGACCTTACTAGATCCATCCTACATAAAAAGAAGCCCATTTCACCTGCAATATTTGGCAAATTAAGTTAATTACATTCCAACGTAAGATAATTCTTGAAATTACTTGAACAGTTAATATTCTTTGAAATGCCATTCCATCCATCATTCCTTTGAAAGAAAAACATTTTCTTCTGAGGATCCAGGAAAGTCTGACTAGGTCTGGAGGATCCGACTTTCAGTTTCACCAACACCCCTTTAGAAAAAAAAATAAAAGTAGGCCTAGGGCCTACATTCAGAAGTATGCAAAACATGTTTGGCTCTTTTTAATCAGTAACGTTAGCCAATTGGAACAGTTATGTGAAAGTTTTTCAGCTACGTCTTAAGGCCTACCTGAAGTTCTGCTTATTTGATGACCTTGGTGGGTGTGTGACAAACTCTTCTTCACTTTCTTCTGATGTGGATGAGGAGGACTGGTCATCGGATATTTCTGAACCACTATCCGCGAATATTTCGTCAAGAATTTCAGCGTCATCCATGGCTAGCGGTCGACTGTCAGCTGTAAAAACAACTAAGTGAGCGTCGGTCACGCAAAAAGCTAAAGCTTTATATAGAGACGCGAAAATCATTCATACTGACGCGCGCATGGCTGGCGGACGCGCATGTATTGTCCTGCGATTGATTAATCATGCCAACGTAAAGTGAGGGCGCTATTTACATTTCAGTTACAGGTTTCAGGCGTTGTGCCGGAGAGGAGCCTTGGGAACAAAAGAGTAGTGAATTACGGTGACATAGCGTCCCTTTGGTAAAGAACGTACATTCCACATTGAGCACAGGTGGCACGTTTGGGGTTGAAAGGGTTAAAAATATATCATGAAACTAACCTGAAGGTTTCATCTCAGCAGGTGCTCACGTTCTTCAGAAAACAAAAACAAAGTGTAACATAAGTAATACTAATTGCGGTGACACCATGTGAAATTCTCTATTGAGTAGTAATTAGTTCTGAAAAGAACTGGAGGTTACAACTCGACGATTTAAAATAAATTGCTGGGTGGTCACGTTATGTAAATTCGACATATAAAATAACTAATAATGACGGAATAATTTATCAAGATGATTATAATTGTCCTAATTTTAAACCAACTAAGCTTTTATATAACAATTCATTATTTTGATAATCTGCTATAATGTTATACCTTCTTCAAAGTGACGTGTAATTTGTAAAACAGTATAAACGTGTATAAGGCCTATATATGCTGATGTTAGCAGCTCAAAATTACAAACAGTTCATTATAACATTCATTATTACCAAAGAACAAACAATACATTAATGTGGAAGAGTTTCTTTACAATTACCATACTGATAAATGAGATGGCACTATAAGATCTGAAAACCTCAACCTAAAGTATACAAATATTGACTGCTACTAGTTTTACTGTACCACGAGTGAAAACAGTCAATATTTTGTTTGTTAACACCTCAAAAGAGGTTACATTGTACATATCAAAATGTAAAAACTGCACATCATAATATGACACCGTTTCCTGCCTTGACATCCATGGTACTGACACAGGAAGTTTCAAATGTAAACAAGTGTGGCATGTTCTAAATCAATCTATACCCATTCATCATCACATTATTTTCGATGTTTCAAACGCAGCTCCAACACTGTTGCAGAAGCTCGTCTGTGAGAACGATGAGTTCTCCATCAGTTGTAGAAACAACGAGACCATCGATGTGAAGTGGGCCCTCTACGGTCGAGAAGACCACACGGATATATGTTTTAATACTAAGGCTGAACCTTGCGGTGATGAAGCTCATTCGCTGCAGAAGGTTCGGGAAGCTTGTCAGGGCAAGAAGCAATGAGCCTTTACTGTCAACAATGGTTACTTTGGTGATCCTTGTGGAGGTGTTGGAAAGTATCTGAACGTTACCTATGTCTGTGCGACACCAAATTAATGGGTTAAAGTTTTGGACAAAATAATACAATAGATAAATGTGTTGGGTAAGAACGTTTTGACGGCAATTTTATTAAGGCCTTATAATATGCTGAAATAGTTTGCAGTAATAGTAGGTTAGTAGGCCTAATATATTTTCATACGTATCAGCAGATAATTCAACATACCAGTGTTGACCGTGCTACCTGTAGATATACACTACAGCACCAACACTATACCAATTGTAAGGTTACCAGTCCTTTAGGACTTTTTTTTACTTTTCTTTTTGTTTGCTATGAAACGATGTCTTCTCTCTGTTTCACCAATAAAGCAATACCTTGCGGTGATGAAGCTCATTCGCTGCAGAAGGTTCAGGAAGCTTGTCAGGGCAAGGAGCAATGTGCCTTCACTGCCAGCAATGGTTACTTTGGTGATCCTTGTTATGGTGTTGGAAGCTTACTGAAAGTTATCTATGTCTGTGTGTGAAATAATTAACAAATCACATCAGATGTGTAGGGGTAACTGTCCACAGTTATGTTAATAAAGACAATTACTTAAATAAAGAAAAAACATTAAATAAAAAAATTACCAACCGAATGAACCTGTAATATAATTATATGCAAAAATTGTAGCTGTGGCCATACGTTTCGACCCTATAGCACTGACCTTTATGAAAGACAAATTACGTCAGGATACTGTCGAAATGCAAGGTCACTAACTGTCATTTTTGTAATTTTGTTCAACTATTACTTATCCAAAAGAAACAAAGAACAACAATAAATACGAAAAAAGTATTGTATTTACACAGTAAAATGAGCCATTGTAATAATAGCAAATTCCTTTATTATTATTTTTCACAATGTGGTTTAACTTAACACCATTTTTATAAAATAAATGCACCAATATATATCAGTTGTTGTCACCAACCCCTCCACTGCCCCGCCCACATCTACTCTTGGGGTTTTGTCACAGTACAGGAATTGTACATTATGGGCCACTCAATCGGTGACAATTCACATAGACTCAAAAAGTGACAATCTCACAGTAGCAAACAATTAATGTCAGTAAAAATATCCACACAAATTATAGAACTGGTAATTTACCATCAACCAAAATAATGGTAAAATTTACTTCGTGTAAACCATATAATTTATATAATTTATATAATTTATATAATTTATATTAAAGAAAAGTGAATCGAATTGGAGAACTCTTTCCAATATTTCCACATTATAATGAACACAATAAATCTGAATGCATTATCATTTTCACGATTTATCGTGAACGACAAAACGTACTCAGATGAAACTAACACACGGTGGTTGTTTGATGTACCGTATATCTTGATTCAAATGGAATAAGTATACCCATGGATGCGGGGGGGGGGGGTGGAGGAGGGAGATTGGGGACAACTGATAGGTAATAATTTGATGCTCTATAGGCGCATAAGGTTTCCATGGAATTTGTTTTTCTGCATTTTGCTTAATTTTAATGTCATAATTTGAGATGTTTGATTCACAAAAATAATTCTTAATTAACATACAGCGGAGATATCTACAAAAATACTGAAACTCCTTAGTTTATTTTGACCCACTTTGAACGTGGGCGTAGCCATCTTGTTGAAAAGCACGTGACGTATGACATCATTGGCCACACATCCTCTCCTTGCATATAACATTATACATGTACACACCATCTACAATGCACTAAGTGGGTCAATTGTTTCCAGGGTTCTAACATATATTTAATTTCTATTTTATCCTAGAAATAATTATATTCAGATTTGTATTTTCCTGATGGAAATAAAACAGATAGGCCTACTTTAAAAAAAACATTTCCCTAAATAGTTGTGAGAAAATATTTCCCAGAATGAATTTATGATGGGTCGCACCTTAAATTAACGTTGGCTCGTAATATTTGTTAAACCAGCTCATGAAAACTATTTTGTGTAAAATATTTTATTTCAAAGTATTTGTTTTCTTGTCTAAAAGGAAATTCACAACGAATCGATTAAAACAAAAAATGCAGGAAATTGCCGGTAAAATAAAGTGACACACGGGCGACAGGTGTACATGTTTAAAGGGAAATATCGTCACGATCAGAGTAGACTTTCAAGTGCATGGAATCTGGTGTCCAAATTTAAGATGAACACAGTGACTGAAATGATTTATCATGTGGGGTATTATTTTCTGACACTGAGTAAATCTAAAACTAGCACTCCGATTCCATGCCCTGTTGATCGTGACGATATTGTCCATTTACCCGATTACAAAATTATCGAGCTTTTATCAAAAAAGGTTAATTTACAAATAATCGTTAATTCAGTTGCTTTTAAGTAAGTGCGTAAAATTATTGATATGAGGTCGAGAATTGAACACAAAATGTCACCGTTATCTCACGATTGTGAATTAATTCAGCTGAAATGTTTAAAGGTCTGTTTCTACAGGCCTATATTTTACTTGACCTTCATCAAGGATGGATGTATAATATGATGACATTTATATCAAGAGTGTATTATGGATTAATTAATCAAACGTAGGCCTATCCCTATGCAATGATAATCATCTCCATTGTACCTTTGTTGTTATATAGTTTCCATATAATTTGGCAATACATTATGATGTAGTCATGGTAAGCTTTATTGATATTTTGAGGAGACTATATACACAATAACGATTTTAAATAGCGGGTCAGTCAGTCAGATATATTTTCAGAATGGGTACCAAACGTTGTGGTTTCGCGCTCATTTCCTTGTTCAGTTTGGCAATGATTTTCTTGATGAAACTCGAAAATGGTGAATCTTGTGGCGTGATGGTCACAGCTTCTGACGGCGATGATCTCAATCTGCTCAGATATAAAACAATATCCGCTTTCAGAGCAGAGTGCAGAAAGGGAAAGAAAACCCAACCACAGAACATCACTTGTAAGTAGTTACCCTTTTAATGTGTCATCCACAATTTGTTTTTTTTTTTAAATCAAACGATAATCCTATACAATCAAATGTTTTTTTAGATGATAACTGGAGGGGGGTGGTCGATGATATTGAAATTTGTGTGTGTTATACAACCAATCATAATCCCACGGCTCTAATAAAGATGACACCCAAACGGACAAAGAAACAAACAATAGCCTAAATATTTAAACAAACCAAATTTTCCCCCTTTTGTGTTTTACGAATTATTCACTTTAATTATTATTTGTTTTACCGTTTGACAAATTCGGGGGGGGGGGGGAGATCCTATGGATCATCTCTGGGGCAAAAACTGTGTGTGGGAGGGCGAGATATCATGCCCGTGTCGATGACCATAATGGAAATAAGTCTATTGTGATATCGTCGACAAATATTTGTCTAATGTCTCTCGTACTGTATTATTACTGTGTTTACTGAGATTGCCAAATCAAATCAAAATCATATCAAATCAAATTTGATTAACCGCCTGATCACTTATCGTATGGATGAATAGCATTTAGTCCAGGCGCGCTTAGCATTCCAAACGCTCCTACCGAGTCGTTTCTGTAATCTTATGATTTCAAAAATATTTCTCTATCGATTTGGTAGATATTTTGTATAAATGTGTAGCTTTTTGTGCCTGAGTAAAGCATAAGATAAGATAAGATTTTCAAAAACAAATATAGCATGTCAGATAATTACTCATGATGTTTGGTAACATCAAATTCACGATCGTACGGAAACATGGCGGTCTCACCAAACTTCCTTCTCTTTTTTTCCTTTTCCAGCGAATATTGTTTGTGAGCATGACAATATTTCCATGAGCTGTGAAAACGAGGCAAAACTCGACGTGAAGCGGTCCCTTTACGGTCGAGAAAATAGCACGGATGTTTGCTCGAACACCACAACTTTAGCAGTGTCGTGCGGGAATGCGAGTCACTCACTGCAGAAGGTTCAGCAGATGTGTCAGGGGAAGCAAGACTGCAGTTTCCTGGTCGGCAATTATTTTTTCGGGGACCCTTGTCGTGGTGTTGTCAAGTATCTTGATGTTGAATATTTCTGCTTCTTGCCTTAATACGATCGTGAAGACTGAGTTACACCCGTGCGACTGTTCCCCGCCGGGACTGTTCCCCGATGCGACAGTCTACTACGCATGCGTATTTACCCTGTGCGTGAATACTCGCGGGCACTTGATAAACAGCCAAAATAGCATCTGGCACGTGATGGTGAATGGACCAGTGAGAATTCGGCTCTCGATCATGAATATGTATGAGGTATAGTAACATATATTACTATACCTCATACATATTCATGATCGAGATGCGAATTCTCACTGGTCCATTCACCATCACGTGCCAGATGCTATTTTGGCTGTTTACCAAGCGCCCGCGAGTATTCACGCACAGGGTAAATACGCATGCGTAGTAGTTTAACGCATATGCGTTAAACTACTACGCATGCGCTTTACGAAGCAATATCGGGGAACAGTCGCACGGGTGTAGTACGCACGCGCGAACATCGCCCTAGCCAGCTAGCTACATACATATGGAAAGATGGCGGCACACGTAAATGTCAATTCGCGTTTTCCCGAGCTCAATGACAATGATGCTCTTTATTATTGTAATACAACTGAATATGTATGAGGTATAGTAAAACAAATATAACATGGTTTATTTCGGGTGGACAGTCGATATTAGCTCCCCTCGGTATTGGAAGTTGACAAACTAGTTCCCTCGGCTTCGCCTCGGGAACTAGTTTGCCAACTTCCAATACCTCAGGGAGCTAATGTCGACTGTCCACCCTCAAACCATGTTACATTTGTATAATGTGGAACCGGGGGAGCGTTACCGGGGGTGCGTTACCGGGGGTGCGTTACCGGGGGTGCGTTAGTTTAATACTTGAATTTGGGTACTCTTTTCACAATTATAATATTTATTTTTAGTAAATTAGTAAATCAAAGTCCCGAATGAATTTTACACAAAACACAAATATTTCTCGTTAAAATGAATACCAACAATCTATCGTAAGATGATGAAACTTTTAAGTGAAATCCCGGTGGATGATTACGGGGTGGGGGTCAGCTTCAATATCTGTGCGGCGACGCGCTTTATATTCATTTACTTAATTATTTACTTATTTCATTATTATTATTTTTTAGGGGGGGTATTATTATTTATTTATTATTTATTTATTTATTTATTTTAACTTTGTTTTTGTTTTTGTTTGTTATTGTTTGTTTGTTTGATTTTTTTTCTTTTTGGCCAACGTGTGCAATACGTGAAACATGACACGCGGTTATAGGAACCAGACCAAATTTCCCCATTCACAAAGTATGGTGGCTAAAAGAGGCCTCACAAATCGGGCAAACGTTCATACCCCTATGTGAAAAACTCATTTAAAACACGGCGCGGTATAATACCAATGGATCCAGCAATTTTGGCTGCAATTGGACATCAATTCATAGCAAAAACAAACAAAAACAAAACAAACAAAAAAACGTAAAAATGCCGACGCGCGGGAATGAGCCGCGCGACGCGCACGGAAACCGAAAACCAGAGACTGTTTTGGCCTTGGCGTTGTTTTTATGTTCGTCTATACTGAAGGTGTACAAAACCTACTCAGGGAGGGGGTACGAAATAATTATAGAATATTATTGCATGCACTTCTGAAACTGAGGGGTTGAAATTTATAACTCAATTGGTTCACACATTTTTTTTTAGAAAAGTGGAAAGTTCCTTTACAATTACCATACTGATATAATTATTCAGTGGCGTAGTCAGGATTTTCAGAGTGGGAGAGAACAATTTTTTGGGGTAAATTTACCGACACAAAACTCATATAAACATACAAAATTACTTTGTTTTATCACCAAAATGGACGATATCTAAAGTTGCTCAACGAAGGAGGGGGAAGGGGAGGGGGGGGGGGGGGGGGGTAGGTGTGTCAATTATATTTGTGCGCTCAGTTGTTGCATGTATGCCTGGGTGGAGGTTATTTTTAACCCTTCCCCAAACACCGCTTAAAACAACATTTCATGTACCATTTTAAATAATCTGTTTTCTCTTTTTTATTTTGTTATATTTGTTTATTTTTTATGTTGGATTTTGGATATAGTGTGTATTTATGAGGGGCGCCCTCATGCGGTAGCCTGGGTGGCTGTTTACTTTTTCTTTCACGACATAAGCTCAACTTTCCTTTGAGAAAGAAGGCAACATTAATGCAACAGTAAATAATGTTCTTTTTCTTCCGTCCGCACCTGAGGATACACACCCTATGTCAAATACTTCTCATGATTATCATCCCAGTGTCAACCCACGCAAACCACTTCATTTATAAGCCACTGTTTAGCAGACAAATAAGTTCACAAATAACAAGTTTGTGAATTTACTGGCAAACACTAATTTTGCCAACAATTGGGGGCGAGTGCCCCTTCTATGGCTACACTACTGAAATTATTCAGAGAATTTTCACCCGAAGGCAGAATTTAATTCAGTAAAAAAATTACACACATTTACCAGCGACCCACTGGTACTATGAGATCTGAAAACCTCAACCTAAAGTACAAATTATCTCCTTAAAGGGAAGGACAACTGTTTATTATTATTATTAGGTGTTCGAGAGCGCAGCGCGAACACCTATTGTTTTTGTACTGTTTTTTTTAGGTGTTCGAACGCGCAGCGCGAACACCTATTGTTTTTGTACTGTTTTTTTTTTTTTTTACTTCTTCTCAGTGGCGCTTGTCCGGCAACAAAGGCATCCTTGCTGAGCATTTACAGCCTTCAAACTTAACACATAAACAGAACATATCAGGCAGACGAAACCGTTTGCTGTGACGTCATGATTACGTCATCAGGTGTCGAATTACGCTAAATCAAAGTTTAATATTTCAAAAATTCATATCTCATGAACCACAAAAGATATTTTCACAATCTTTGCATCATCTGAAAGATGTTGAATTATGTGATTTTTCGTTTTTAGACGTGATCCCAATCTGACCTCTCCTTCCGGTCGAAACCGGAAGTTGAAAATTTCAAAATTTCAAAAAATCATATCTCATGAACCATAGAAGATATTTTCACAATCTTTTTATTATCTTAAAGATCTTGAACTATGTCACATTTCGTTTTCAGACGTGACCCCAATCTGACCTTTCCTTCCGGTCGAAACCTGAAGGTTAAATGAAACAATACGCTGAATTACTATTCCCTGTATGTACGAATAGACATATCGCGCGTGCACAGAATACGTACACACAGCAATATACGGAGTTTAATATTGGCCTACAACGTTAAGGCCTTTTCACACGGGGCAATTTTCGGGCAATTTTCAGGCAATAAAAGTTGCTGGCAATGAGATTGCTCGGAGATTGCCCTGTGTGGCATTTCATGCAATCCAGTGGCAATGAGTAGACTATACTAGCTGGCTTTCTACTTTGAGGCAATCTGTCGAGGCAATCTCCAATCACATTGCGTATCAGTGATCACGTGACATTTTATCACAAGCAAAACATATTCAGCGGCGGCCATTTAATTCTCGTTTACATGAAAAAATACTGAGGAATTTTGCCGTTCTTTTTAACTCCAAAGCAAAATACAAGAAAATAAAATGGGTTACCGAGAAAGAGGAAAATATAATTGCATTATTAAGAGGTAAGTAGACATTATTTAGAGGTTTATTGGCCTAGAATGTGCGTTTGTAAAGTAGGCCTATCGTAGACATAATTATTGCATGCACAATCCAATGGAGGTTCGTGACGGACGAAACTGTTGTACTGCATCTATTTCGTAAAAACTATATTGAGTCTACTCTTTCCCTGTTTTTCCAGTGTACCTACATGATTTTAAGTTTGCATTTTAACTAAGGATAATGACTGAGCATGGATAGATGCTATATTGTCCAGAAAAAAGTTTAAAAACTGTGCCATGCAGTCAAAGTCAAAAGAGCATCGTTGGAAAATACTTCATTGTGTAACTCGCCTGCCTGTACAGTACATGTATGCAAATCCATGTAAATATATACATGTTCGTGTGTTGTTGTCTCTTCTACA
>CM055829.1:1187397-1212552 GCA_029582265.1 Zoroaster sp. YZ-2022
GTTGAAAAGAATTAAAACATTTTACAGCTGAAATTGCTGTTTTCAGATTTTCCTGTAAATATACAAAAATGTGCTGTTTCTATGGTTACGTTACTATTCTCTGTAAAGTTATAGCAGGTCTGATGTTGATGCACAAGGGAAAATTCTCCTGTATAACAAAGAATCTGCTGTATAATAAAGAAGTCTCCGTAATGCCAATTGACAAAATAGCTTACTGTATTTCCGAGCAACCATTTTTTTAACAGTGTACAGAAACCAACATTGTGAATGTTTAAATTCAATAAGACTTAAGAAAGGGACAATATCTTCACTACCAGGGCAGACTTTCAACAAGGCATGGAATCGGTGTCCTATGTTTCAGATGAACACAGTGACTGGAAGTTACTGGCTCATTTAGGCCGAGTAAAAAAAATATGTTTAGCATCCGGGTTTCTGAAGAAAAAAAAAGGAGGATGGGCTTTCTGTTTTTTATTTTTTATTTTTTATTTTCAAGATGGCCGCCATTATTTTTTAAATTTCGAACAACCATTGATTTTTCCACTGTTCAAACACACAATAATGAAAGAAACATGTTGGACAAGACATTGAACATGTTTACAGTGGTTTTATTAAATAGTTTGTTCAGTATTAATAAAATAAAACATAACAAATAAAAAGCCCCTCCTCCTTCCTTTTTTCAGAAACCCGGACGCTAAACATGTTTTTTTTTACTCGGCCTTATGAAGCTGCAACGGTAATATGACCTTATCAGTCACTGAGTTAATCTAAAACTAGCACTCCGATTCCATGACCTGTTGATCGTGACGATAATTATTGTTCCTATTGCAAGGTAGGAATAGATACAGGCCTAGTGAGATTTGCAGTGACACCATGCGTATCAAAATAATATCTCTTTAGTAGTGAGGGTTCTGAGGAGAAGCTTTGGTTAACTCGACGTTTCGATCACTATGATCTGATCGTCGTCAGGAGAAATGATTCAGTTAAATTCATTTCATTGTGTCGTTACGATAAAATAGTAAAAAGTCAATCAGAGTTATCTGTATGCATTCTTATGTGAAAAATGGATCACGACTGTGATCCATTACAAATTTGAAGAAAAAAACAACGACATATATTTCACCTTTTCTCAAAAATTACAGTATGTTACATGGAAAAATTATTCAGGATTGATGTTTATTTTTGCTACATCATTAAATCAAGTACATTTTTAGAATATAAATTTTATAATCGGGTAAACCTATTACTTAAGGCGTATACACAGTCCATTTAAAACTGCATTCAATGGAAAATTGAAATTGAAAGTTAAAGACTACAAAATAGACGGAAATCATGCTGGTAAAATTCCGGATATAACTTGTTATGGCATATGTAATATTATGCAAATGTAAAGTGAAAGTAAAGTTAGTAGTTTATATTCAGAACCAATAAAGACAATAAAGACAATAATTATGTGCTTTGTAAGGGGTTGTCCAATATTTTCAATAAAAATTAGTACTGAGAGTTTAGCCCCTCCCCCCCCCCCCAAAAAAAAATATATATATTATAAAAATATATATAAATAAAAATCTCCGGTTTCTGGTTGTAGGTCGGTTCCTATGTTTGTATTTAATTTTTTTGTTGCCAACCAGTGAAATACATGGTACATGGACACGTGTTTATTGGATCTATGGAACCATACCAAATTTGCCATATACAAAGTATGGTGGCTAAGAGAGGCCGCAAAACCCGGGCAAACGTTCATACCCCTGTGAAAAGGTTGTTTAAAACAGTCGCGCAGAATTATAATCGATCCAGCAATTTTGGCTGCAATTGGACATTGTTTCATAGCACACGCACAAACACACGCAGTCTTGCATTCCAAGACATCTGAGGACCTCTGTTGTTCCTCTATTATTTGGACTTTTTGAAGTAATATCCATTGGTTTTGTACACGACGTCTTCTGAGGACACAACTCAATGTATTTGACCCCAGGGGTATATACACTCACTGGCCATAAGTATTGCAACATTGAAATTCACACCAAAGTTTAGTTTGGAGAACTGTGTTAGAATAATATATTTTATTTTATTTACACTACTTAAGACTTCTTGACAGTGCCTGTGATTTGAAGTCAACGTTCTTTTGTTGCTGTTCTTGCTATGTAATACACGATCGATGAAATCGGATTAAATGATCATCTCACCTGTTACTGTAAAGTGCTATTTTGAGCATGTTGCAATACTTTTGGCCAGTGAGTGTATATATTAGCTCTGTTGGTAGAGCGCTCGTACGGTAATCGAGAGGTCGCGGGTTCGAGTCCGGCATCAGCCAATTTTTCTTTGCTCGCTACCCGTTTATAATATTTCAGGTCAGTTTCTCCATATAAATCTACTTTGTGTACAACCACATAAAAAGCTTGTGTCCCGTTAATTGTGTGATCGCCGCTACTGCCGTTATCCGGGTTGTTTGCATCTGACTGGGGCTGATCCCTGGCTACTCGGCAGATATGGTTTGGCCTCTGACCTGGGCCGTAGAGCAATAGATAATTGGCATAAGTGGACCGCCCACCAACATAGGGGCTGGTTAGCTCAGTTGGTAGAGTGCTCGTACGGTAATCGAGAGGTCGCGGGTTCGAGTCCGGCATCAGCCAATTTTTCTTTGCTCGCTACCCGTTTATAATATTTCAGGTCAGTTTCTCCATATAAATCTACTTTGTGTACAACCACATAAAAGGCTTGTGTCCCGTTAATTGTGTGATCCCCGCTACTGCCGTTATTCGGGTTGTTTGCATCTGACCGGGGCTTGATCCCTGGCTACTCGGCAGATATGGTTTGGCCTCTGACCTGTGCCCATAGAGCAATAGATAATTGGCATAAGTGGACCGCCCACCAACATAGGGGCTGGTTAACTCAGTTGGTAGAGCGCTCGTATGGTAATCGAGAGGTCGCGGGTTCGAGTCCGGCATCAGCCATTTTTTCTTTGCTCGCTACCCATTTATATATATATATATATATATATATATATATATATATATATATATATATATATATATATATATATATATATATATATATTAACTCAGTGACTGAAAATAATATCCCACTGCTGCGTAAGATGAGCCAGTAATGTTTATCACTGTGTTTGTCTTAAACTAGGACACCGAATTTCCATGCCCTGTTGAAAGTCTGCTCTGATCAAGACGATATTGTCCCGTTAATTTTGCCTGGTGTTCTGGCGTCCGTTTGTCGAAAATCCATCAAGTTATGTTTTTAAGGCAAAATAATGGTAATTTAGATTGTTTAATAATATGAAAAATAGTAAAAGTCTAAAATGCTGGTTACAATAATGAAGGGAGTCAGGGCTAAACACATAATATAAAGTTACAAGGACGGCAACCTTGTTCCCACGGTCTACTCATCCCCACCACTAGACTCTGGTGGGGAAAAATGAAATTCTGCAATTCAGACTGCGGAATACAGATTTCACTTGAAGACAATCAGAGCATACTGATCGAAACGTCAAGTTATAACCACCAGTTCTTGTTATAACTAATCACCACTCAAAGAAAGTTTTAATAAGATTGTATCCATCTGGTATGAACATTTTCAATATCTGGGACCAGGCTTTGGGTTTTCTTGATTTACTGAGTAGTAAAACTAATGTAACGATGAGGCGCATGCACCAGGACTTACGTTTTCGACGGACCCAACACACTATCACAGACAGGGCTACGAGGAAAATCAGAATCATTGCAGACACCTCTAACACCAGAACGTCAACCAAGCTCATATCTGTCCATGACCCTACCGTCGTTTCTAAGACAGAGAACAAAATAACCAGAGGAAATACCTCTTTTTTTTTGGAAATATTTTTCTTTTAAGAATTAGACATGTTCAACAATATTTTTAGTGATTAAAAATATGATAATAGAACCTGAGACGGAAATATTATTTTCAAGAGATATTTCAAAACTTTACATTGGCATGTTTTTACAGAAATAACAGGGTCCAGTCACTAGGGTTTGGTCAGTAGGAGGACCTGGGGAACACCAAGATTTTAAAAGGGGGTATTTGAAGCTCTGAGCAAGGAGAGCCTGGAGGACACAAGCCTCGGAAGGGGGAGGGGGTGGGGGAAGGGGACACTACTAAGGGACACGCCCTACTAAGCCAATAGGCCCATCACTCCATAACTGTTCAACTATGCTTTTTTTGACAATATTATTTAAACTATTTGTTTTCCTTTGTACAGTTGAATTGTAATTGCAAAGTATTTAATTGCCTCATGTTTCGAACCTACCGGGTTCTTCCACAAAGGCAAAATGGACGATAAACATACAAGCACACATACATAAAAACAAGAGTGAGCAGAAGTTAGTCAGGGTGTGAAAGGAACGCAAAAGGTGAGGGTACAAGGGGCAGAGTCAGGTACTGGTCCTGGGACTGGACAAAGGAGGGATATTAAACGTGAATGGAAGAAGGTACAGGGGAGAGCAGGAGATTATTAATTGTTCAGTTTTCTTAAAAGTGAGAGCCACCTAACACACAAAGCATTTATAGATTGATGACGTCATCAGCGTTACAACCAAGTAAGTTTCACTTTACAATTTGACCATTTTGTTATTTTTTAATTAATATCAATCGTATACCATACCTTGAACTTATTTATGTTGATGATATTACGATATAGGTACAAACAATCTTATAGAAATGTAAATGTCTAAACTTCTGATGTGCTATTATGCTATCATTATATTCAGTAACATTTTTCAAATTATATTTTCACGGCAGATCAGAATTCCATGAAAACTTCTGCAAAGGCCAATATGAGAACTATAAATTAAGTGGTTAACACTAAGACCAAAAAGTCTCCGGTTTCTGGTTATAGGTCGACGCGTTTTTTTAATGTTTTTTTTATTTGTTTTGTTTTTCTTTTTTGGTATTTTTTTCCAACCAGTGAAACATGTGTGCGCGGTTATTATTAGAACCATACAAAATTTCCCATATATTGGAACCAGACCAAATTTCGTATATACAAAGTATGGTGGCTGAGAGAGGCCTTGCAATTCGGCCAAACGTTCATACCCATATGCAATTGGACATTGTTTCATAGCAACAACAAATTAAAAATGCCGATGCCTGGGTCTGCGACGACGCGTACGGAGACCAGAAACCGGAGACTTTTTGGCCTAAACTCTTTCCTAAATTCGAATTGGCAGTTAATGGCAATACATAACATTCTTTCTTAAATAAAATGTCAAATAACACTGTTCTGTTAAATTTAATAATAACAGACAATTATATTGCGCCGGTATCCGCGAAGTTTGACGTTCATGGCGCATGAACATTATCACCCCTGTCATCGGGCCAGATATATCATTACTAGAACCATCTCAACTCCCTAGGGAGTATGCAGCCCATGCTGCCAAATGTGTAGCGCAACGAGCTTAATCAAACACAATTACCATCTCTGCCCTCAAAGGTGAAGAGAAGCAATTATGGTAAAGTGTCTTGCTCAGGGACACAAGCACTACGGTCGTGGCCAGGATTCGAACCCACATTCTGACGACTCGGCCATCAGAACACAAATCCGATCCACTAAACCGCTCGACCATGGCACACCATAATTTGGTTTTGTTTTCATTGACAACAATTTTAGCACCCTTTTTGTTCTTATTCTTTTGGACATTTACATTTACAATGTGACGGTAACTGCTTGCTTCTACGAGTAGACTTACTTTCTTTGAATACAGATAGACTGTATATTAGACAACCAACCATGTATTGGCAGATCCAGAGGGGGCGGGGCAAAGATGAGTAGTAGCTCCCTTATATCGCAATGCACCTAAATTTGCCATACAATGTTGTGTGCCCCCCCCCCCCCCCCTCTTGGCAATTTGGAGACCTGGAATCGCCCGTGCATCTATGGAAAGTTTCAGCTCAAATGCATTACATTTTTCGATCGGCAAATAAAGGAATGTTTGATTCACTCTCAAGTGGAATTTGATCTTACTATGACGTAATTTCAGTTGGAAGTTAATTTTACTAAAACGTAAGCTTCTCAAACAGGGATATTTCAAGGGATACATGATACCATTGTAATGTTTACAATAAATAAGTTTGTTGTAAAACTGTGACCGCTTATTTGAGAATATATTAAAATTCCGCATTTTCGTTATAATCAAACTCACCTTCAAGAACTACTTCGGAATAATTTGACCGCATAACAAATGTATCATTAACGTCGCAGCTGTATCTTCCCTCGTCGGATAAATCAACGTCTAGAATGGTGAGATCGCAGCTTCGGTTGCCATGGTGAAAGACGTACTTTCCCGCCTTACTAGTCTCAACATTTTCAGGGCAGACATCAGCCAGAGTATCGTTGCCTAGCGACCACTTGAAGATGAAATGGCAATCGTCCTGTTGTCTGTTCGAGCTTACAGAGCACTGCAAGGTGACGTTGTCGCCTCTGAGTGGATTCACCTGTTGTATTGTTTTGACACTGAAATCTGCCGCAAAAACGACGGGAAAATGTTGGCAAAACATTCGTTCTATTCCGCATTTTCAATTCATACATAAACTGTGGACCACCTACACTGCGAACTGGCCTGGCACAGTGTAATATATAAATACACTGCACAAACACTGTCAGTGGTGTTTATATCGGACAGATCCTCCAATATGAACACCACAGAAGAATAAAGGTGACACTACACTGGTGTTATTTTAAAACCAGCTTTTTTTATTGGTGGTATTCAAAGTTATTGAAAGCTAAGATTTGGGGTCAATTTCACAGAGCTGTTAAGCAGAACATTTTCTCAAAGGGGAGACACACAGCCGCTTTGACACCGGATCCGCCATTGATAGACTTACCCCTTTTCACGATAAGATGTGTCGTATTTTGTTCATTTCCGCGGCTGCTACCCACTTCACATGTAAATACACCCTCATCCGAAAGCAGCACATTCAGTAGTTTCAAGGTTCCAGTTCGGTTGTCAAACTGTACACGTCCTGTGTAATTAGCATCTATTCCTGAACAAGAGGCTATGGTTGAGTCAGTCACGAGCCACTCGAGTGTGATTCCGTTGATGCAAGGTGTGACCAATGCCTCATCGCTGCCGGTTGCTTGACACTCCAGCGCGGCATCTTTTCCCTCAGCAACGGTAAGCGTCCCCTGAGTCGACACGCTGAATCCTGTAGCGCATATTATATAAATGGTGAGAGACAGCGCCGGTCAGTGTATGGCAGCCTCTTCACAGTGTCTTCAATTCTACTTTGTTTAACATGTTTTCTGCTAGTACTTCGCCATGAATTTGATACCAGTGGATTTGTATTTTCCTACTGATCAATTTGGACTATGTTTCAAGTTTTTGACTTCTAATTTGTTCCTGTAAGAAGTGAAATTCATCTTGAGGTTCTACAACATCTCATCAGGTTTTCTAGTACAGCATGGACCAGCGTGGTACAGCTTGGACCATACACCCAGTAGACATAAACCATACACCCAGTAGACATAAACAACCAGCTCAGCCAACCTTGACAGCAGATCAATACTACTGATTGTGATGTGTCACCATCGTTTTGTGTTTACAATACTACCTTGATTACACAATGGAGATGTTCATCCTTACTTTGCTGCTCTTATGGCCTACTTGCCTAAGGACTAGTGTATTGGATACATACACACAGGAACCAATGCCTCTATGTACAAACTATATGCATCACCTATTGGAACTAAAGTATTTCATCACTCCACTGATAAATATCTTGGAACAAGAGTACTTTACTACACCAACTCTTCTGCAACTTTTCAACTTAAACTCATCTTGTCTGGAGATATCAATCCTAACCCAGGTCTCAGTGGAACTGAGCAATCTACTCCCCATAAGCCTCCCAACGCAAACAACTCCATGATCTCAACATGCAGAAATACTAGTATTCTTCACTACAGCAGAGATGAACTTTTGAGACTCAACAACTCCAATGTTCAACTTTCAGCACAAGCTCTGCGTTTGGTTAAATCGCTATAACATCCTCCACAAGCCAACTCATAGAGGATGTAGAGCTGGCAGAAAGAAACATCGCTTCACGACTTCATCCGTTGACACCTGTTTTCAAGAAATTCCCGTGATCACCACTTCAAAGTGAGCCACTCCGAAGGAACATATCAGAATGTAAATCAGAATGAATGTAAACAACTTGTGTACTCTCCCGCGTTTTGAACCTAATGTTAAATCTGGAACCAAAGTTTGCCTTTGGAATGCACATAGTATTAGAAATAAGACTGTTGATCTTGTTGACTATATTAATGAACATGATGTAGATATTATGGTTATAACAGAAACTTGGCTTACTGATGATGATTCTGTTGCCATAGCCGAATGTACTCCTCCGGGGTATAGCTTCTTAAATGTATCTCGTCCATCAAATAATCGTGGAGGTGGCATTGCTTGTGTGTTTAAATCGCCACTCAAGTTACTCATTAAGCAAAATGATATTATGTATTCCACTTTTGAGCATGCTCACATTACCAATTGTTCTCAATCTATTAATTTTGTTGTCGTGTACAGACCTCCACCATCATCTGCTAATGGATTTACTGTCGCGAACTATCTTCATGAATTTGACAATTTTGTTACAGAAATCGCCGTTCTCCCATGAAAGCTAATATTGTTAGGGGATATATCCACTGGGATAACCACTGTAAAAGTGATGTTAACCATTTATCTACAACCTTATATTCAGCTGGATTTTCTCAACATGTCAGTGGACCAACTCACATTCTTGGACATACGCTAGATCTAGTATTTACCAGACAGGAGGATTATTTATTTATCAAAGAATGTACAATCCATAAATCACTTATGTCTGACCATTACATCATATGTTTTACCTTGGATTTACCAAAACCAAGACCTATTGAAGTTACATCAACACTACGCGACTACCGTAAAATCAATCAAAATGACTTTGTTAGGTCTCTGAATGAGTTTGTGTCCAAACCTCCACTTCATAGTGATTGTAATTCCGTGTTTGAATGGTACGACTCTGGAATGAGAAATTTACTTGAAATATATGCTCCTGCAAAGACAAAAACTCGTCGTATTAAAAGTCGGATGCCATGGTACAACGAATTGATTCATCTTGCCCGCCGTAACCGCCGTCAAGCTGAATGCAAGTGGCGAAAGTCTCGATCAGACCAAGACCGAGAATTGTTTACGACATCAAAAAGAAATGTAACCGATCTTACTGTTATCACTAAAGAAGCATTTTTCAAAGATAAATTATCGTCATGTAACAGCAAAGACGTGTATCGGATCATTAACTCACTGTTGAATAAAAATGTACATCACCTGCCTTACTATGATTCTGCACGTCTTCTCAGCAACAGATTTGCAACATATTTTGTTACTAAAATTGTTAATATTAGACAGGATCTTGATACTCAACCAGCTTCTACAACTACTCGATTTTGCGACACTTCTGATACTATTGTACCTAAGCTTTCTGTTTTTCGACCGGCCAGTGAGGAAGAAGTTTGAAAATTATATCTACTTCACCAAGCAAATCTAGTCGTCTTGATCCCATTCATACATGGTACTTGAAAGAAAACATTTCACAACTCTTACCAGTTCTCAGAAATATTGTTGATTCCTCATTATCTACAGGTATTTTCCCAAGTGGTGCTCACTCTGCTATTATTAAACCTTTACTGAAAAAGCCATCGCTTGACAAGAACACTTTGAAAAATTACAGGCCTGTAGCAAACCCACGTTTGTTGGAAAAATTGTGGAGAAAATTGCTTGCTCAAGACTCGTTGAACACATGGACTTAAATAACATGGCTAACCCACATCAACCATATAGGTCAAAACATAGCACAGAATCTGCTCTGATCAAAGTAAAGCATGATGTTATGACTTCACTCAATCATAACAATGTTGTACTCCTCGTATTATTGGATCTATCAGCAGCCTTTGACACAATTGACCATCAGATTTTAATTTCTCGTTTATCCAAGCGTATTGGTGCCAAAAGATCAGTGTTAAATTGGTTTCGTTCATATCTAGATAGCTGGACAAACCAAGTGGATATAGCTGGTGAACTTTCGGACCCTATTACTCTCAACTTTGGTCTACCTCAGGGCTGTGTGGTTGGCCCAGTGGGGTATACTACATATACTCTACCAGTTGGTGACATTGCACATCATCATCAAGTAAACCATCATGTGTATGCTGATGATACGCAACTCTATGTATCCTTTAATCCAACAAATCCTGGTGATCTAAAAAATGCAATTTCTAAGCTACAGACTTGTATCGGTGATATCAAAAATTGGATGAAAATAAGCTGAAACTCAATGACAGTAAAACCGAATTTGTTATCGCAGCTTTTCCACACAATCTCAAACGTCTACCAGATATCACTTTATCCATTGGCAATGCCTGCATTAAGCCGTCACAAACCATAACAAATCTTGGTTCATTCTTTGATACAAATATGACAATGTCTTCTCATATTGCAAATATTAGTCGAACTGTCACTTTTCACCTAAGGAATATAACTCGCATTCGCAAATTCATTGATCAAGAAACTTGCCATCACGCTGTACGCTCTTTGATTTTATCTCGTTTAGATTACTGCAATGGACTTTTATCCTAAGTCATACATCATCCGTTTGCAACGTCTACAGAATTGGACAGCTAGACTTGTTTTCACTGTAAATAGAAGACACGATCCTGCACCACTGGTAAAATCACTTCATTGGCTACCAGTTCAACAAAGAATATCATTTAAATTGCTTCTATATGTGTACAAATCACTAAATGCCTTAGCACCAATATATTTATCAAATTGTTTGAAATTGTATGTTCCAAATAGGCATTTAAGATCAACAGATGACTATCTCCGCCTTGAATATCCTATGGGGTGTCGTGGCCGAGCGGTCTAGCTTACCGGATTCAAGTTCTGGTGTTAGCAACATAATGTGGGTTCGAATCACGGCCGTGACACTTGTGTCCTTGAGCAAGACACTTAATCATAATTGCTTCTCTCCACCCAGGGGTTAAATGGGTACCTGTGAAGGCAGAGTTGGTTTGCTCTATATGCGCTAGAAATGGCAGCAATTGAGCTGTATACTCCCCAGGGAGCTGAGATGGTTTCAGGAATGATTTATGAGCCTTATGAGCAGGGATAATAATATAATGCGCCTTGAGCACCACTTAGTTGGTGGATACGTGCGCTATATAAATCCACACATTATTATTATTATTATTATCACAAGAGTCCAAGCTGGTGATAGATCTTTCACTGTTTGTGCATCCAAGCTATGGAACAATCTTCCTGTTTATATCAGACAATCTGTGATTGATCCCTCCATTCTACGATCTATCCTGTTTCAAGAGGAATCTCAATTCCCACATTCAGCTCCTCTGAGTCTATTTACTTTTTATTTTTCTTCTATTTCTAGCCCTGTACCTTCAGTGGCCCTTTAGCCTTATACACTGCGAACTGGCCCGACAAAGTGTAATATATAAATACACTGCACAAACACCGTCAGTGGTGTTTATATCGGGCAGCTCCTCCAATATGAACACCACAGAAGAATAAAGGTGAAACTATACTGGTGTTATTTTAAAACCAGCTTTTTTATTGGTGGTATTCAACGTTATTCAAAGCTAAGATCTGGGGTCAATTTCATAGAGCTGTTAAGCAGAACATTTTCTCAAAGGGGAGACACACGGCCGCTTTGACCCCCGGATCCGCTACTGATACACTTACCCCTTTTCACGATAAGATTTGTCGTATTTTGTTCATATCCGACGCCGCTACCCACTCCACATGTAAACACACCCTCATCCGAAAGCAGCACATTCAGTAGTTTCAAGGTTCCAGTTCGGTTGTCAAACTGTACACGTCCTGTGTAATTAGCATCTATTCCTGAACAATATGCTATGGTTGAGTTATTCACGAGCCACTCAGGTGCGATTCCGTTGATGCAAGGTGTGACCAATGCCCCATCGCTGCCGGTTGAATTGCACTCCAGCACGGCGTCTTCTCCCTCAACAATGGTGAGCGTCCCCTGAGTCGACACGCTGAATCCTGCAGCGCCTATTATGCAAATGAAAGAAACAAAATGTTCTGTATTATTTATTCTTGACAGAAAACAAAGAATTCGGAATTGACCTGTCGTGTTAGCACTGAGTTTACCGCAGAAAGAGGAGGGACCCGGGGTGGAGGTATGTATTTTTTATTCTTGACAGAAAACATACAACCTGGAATTGACGTGACCAGCAGTGTTAGAACCGAAGTTTAGCGCAGAAAGGGACATGGGTTGGGGTTGGGGCCGTTGGTATGTTGGTATATTAGCTTATATTATTTGGTTTCCATGCCCTCGTCAATTACTTTGAAATACCTTATTTGAAAAATAAAGTTTCTTCTTTGTAGGGAAAGGGGCCGTTGGTATGTTGGTAGATTGGTGTTTTCGTTGGCTTCTTAAGACGGTGTGTTCACAATAACAATCTCTTAGGAAAGCCCCTTACTTCATCGCCTGATCATTTTCTATGTTGTTGTGTCGTCAACTGTATGGACACACTGAAGTCAGGTAAGGTTCCAACCGGGAAGTTGCGATTCTATCTATAAAAACAAAACATCACCTAGTCATTATGTTCTAACAAATTCACCCCTATGATCCCTCCATTCTACGATCTATCCTGTTTCAAGAGGAATCTCAATTCCCACATTCAGCTCATCTGAGTCTATTTACTTTTTATTTTTCTTGTATTTCTAGCGTTACTTACCGTTCGAGAGGCAACCAATCAAATTCACCCAAGCGATACACTTAATACACAATTGATCCATATCTACAGTGAGTGTCAACTAAATATTCAATGGGGAGGGTAACAGTTCTCCAACATAAAACAGAAAAGCAGAAACTTTTTTTAATCCTAAATTGGCGAAGAAAATCCGAACAGTTATTGTAGCTATTGCATGCTAAATAGCTACAATATCATTGAGGAACCTTGATCTGTCTCAGTGTAAAGTGAAATCCCCATGATGCTCACGTGCCCTTTACCTTTTTATACTGACAGCTAGAATGAAAAATGCAATCCTTGCAGCATCACGGGAAACCGCAATTTTGTTATATATTTTTTTTATTGTTTTCACTTTAATAAATACAGAGATGACCGAGAGTAATTGGTGACATTTACTTGTAAATCGAGAAGCCTTTTGGGTTTTTCCCGTGGTGCTGATGTGGATACATTGTTTTGTTTTCGATAAGAGTGTTATGGGATGGACATGTATTAATACAGAGACAACATTAGAATATAATTTGCTCTCCCCACCTTTGGTAATAATCACCCGAAATGAAACTGAGCGAATTATTATTATGCAAAATAATAGCCATTGGCCTTACGTTTCGAACCTAGCAGGTTCTTTCTCAAAGGCAAAATGGACAACGTACAAACACGCACACATACATAAACACACAGTCTTTTCCCGTAATTGTGGGGACATACACTCGCTTTTACACACAGTTGTGGGGACCAAAAATGCTCTGGGGACATGAAAATGTCCCCACAGATACGGTGTTCTTGCCTACCCTTTTGTTATAAGTCCCCACAACCCCGCGAAGGCCTACCCATAAGAGTGGGCAGAAGTTAGCCAGGAGTGGAATGAATTAAAAAAAAAAAGTAAAGTAAAACAAATACGCTCCTTTAAAGCCAAACATTTTGGTCTCTAAATGCATCCATATTGTATACGAATCAAAAGATATTTGTATACAAACAAACCTTTAATAAATTCAGCTCATTTCATTGTAAAGATAAACATTGAGAACGCAATCATATTGTTCGTATTCATTCCAACGTGGAATATAAATCTCCCAGGGATATACATTCATTTTCAAAATAATTTGAAACCGGAAACTTTTGCTTTTTGCCAAAGTGGAATCATAAGTTTTCTTCGCCGGAAGTCGAACACTCATTTGGGAAATAATTTGATTATTTCTTGTAGTAAGATGATAGCATTTAGCCAGCTATTTATCAATGGATGATTGATACCATCATCAACTTTATAACATATGGGTTTACATCATATACATCTGGGATTATAAATGTTTTTCGATAATGAAACGGAGAGTATCGTCACAATCAGAGCAGACTTTCAACCGGGCATGGAATGGGTGTCCTAGTTTAAGATGAATACAGTGACTACAAAATTACTGGCTCATTTATGCAGCAACAACGGTGGTGTTATCATGTGGGGTATTATTTTCAGACACTAAGTTAATCTAAAACTAGCACTCAGATTCCATGCCCTGTTAATCGTGACGATACTGCCCCTTTAAAGAGGCTATGAAATGCAATTATATAAAGAGACACATTTCAGCAAATTTCCTCCATGTTTAAACCAACCACTGGGAAGTCTATTTCTGACGTAAAGTAAATGACTATATACTGTGTACATTTGTGCGAGGACAACGGGAACTCGGTTTCAAAAACCCCAAATCTTGCCCCAAAACATTGATTACCTCAAAAGGTTTACTGATTGGTAACTAAACACTCGGTTACTTATACAACACACAAAATTAAGAGAATTGTCTTTTGAATAGATGAGTAATTCAGTAATTTTAGTTAGTGCAGAAATCAACCCCAATGTGACGCCACTTATTTGTTTATGAATATGAAAATTGCCATTAGTATATACCCCAAAAAGTGCATAACTAAACAGCCACACATTGGATATAACATTGTCTTGAGGAATTCAGTAATTGTTCGAATGCAAAAATCAACCATAATGTTGCATCTGACCCCAATGTGACATCACTGATTTGCTTATGAATATGTAAATTTTCATTAGTTTATACACCAAAATGTTCCAAAAAAGGGTAAAACTAAACACCCACAAATTGGAAATTAAATAGTTGAAAAGTGATGTCAATATGGATAGCTGTCACAGACCCTTTATGTCTCAGGGCGAAACTGTATTTGGAAATATTTCCTGTAAAAATGAGAGTGCGTAACCGAAACAGGTATCACTTTTTATTTCAGTGGCTTACGTCAATGTTTTCCCAGAAGTATTGTATTATGTTCACAAGGTTTGTTCTATTTATCTTTAACGCATGGATTGAATATAGGTAAATCTGTAGTTTACTTTCAGTTGGATTTAACCATGGATTTAACACTTCATGCCACTAAAAACTTAGCCTTGGTCAAGGCGCGTCGGAACGGTTTGGTTGCATGATCTTGCCCCGCTTAAAGCTATCCCATGGCATGGCTACCCAAATGGGGGGGGGGGGGGGTGGGGGTGTATTAACCCAATTTTCTTTAGATGCCCACCTCAAAATATGTACCAACCTATAAGAAACAAGGAAACAATACTCAAAAAATGATTTGAGAGCGTTAACCCCCTGTACATGTCCCCTGAATATTTGTTTTTGTGAAACGGCATGGCATCCCGACTTCTTGTGCAGATTACCTGTATACTGTTGTTGGGGCACCAGTCTATTTTGTTTAAAACACAGTGATAGGGAAACAATGAAGAGAACATCACTTCAACAATTAATTTAAAGTACTTTCTCATGTTTACCTGTTGAAATTTTAGCATACTATTCCATGACAACATTTCAATTGCCTTATGAAACAACAAATCTGATTAAAAAAGTACAATTTATATGAATAAAACACAGTGTTCCCGTGGGTTTATGGGGATAGCAACTGCAGATTTTATTTCATTATTGTATCAAATTTATTTTATCCTGGAATAATATAAAATTTATATTTGCTTTTAACATTCTTCTAGAAAATAATTAATTAATAAAATAGTATGAATGTAAAATAGTTGTTATTGGCCTCAGTTATGTTTTGAACCTAGGAAGTTCTTTCTCAGAGAAAGAACCCGCTTGGTTTGAGATGTCAGGCCAGTAACTACTATTTTGCATTTATACAGTGCGTATCAAAAAAAAGGTATTCCGAATTCAGGGCGTTAATATGCCAAGGTTATTTAGTTTGACAATTTACATGTAGTGTACCAAAGAAGAGGAACTCCTCAGCTTTCCATTGATACCTGTATCGATCCATTGCTGTCACACATGGCCGAGTACATTGTTATTGAAAATGGCAAATTCAAATCGCATTTTTGCAAGTTTGGGTAATCAGTTCAAGGCAGTCTGAAATTGCGCATCACTTGACTGCCTAGATGATTATGTAAGATTTTTAAGCTGGTGCGGTAATCGTCTGTTACGACATCCTTTTCTTCAAGTTGGGTATTTAAGAAGGGCCTGGGTTTAGGGACAGGTAGTTGGAAAGATGGTACAACTAACGACTGAACAGCGAGTTTTCGTGATTACAACATTTCACCAAACTCACAGTTTGCAGCAAACTCGCGATGCTTTCAGGGAACGTTTCCCAGAACGGGAGCCCCCAGCAGCCAAAACCATCTGGGCGAATGTTAGAAAATATCAAGAGTATGGCACTAGCCTCAACCGCAACAAGGGGAATTCTGGAAGGATGCGCACCGGGCGATCAGAAGGGAACATTGCAGCAGTAAGGCAGCAACTTTTGGAGCATCCTAGGGACACCAGCGCAAGGCGAAATGGGCTGAGATTGCCTTCGGCGACATTCAACAGAATCACGAGATTGGACCTCCACCAGCATCCATATCGGATTCACATCCGACATCAACTTACGCCAGGAGATTTTGCTAGAAGGCTGGCGTTTGCCAGATGGTTGATAGCCCGTACCGAGAGAGATGTCAATTTCTGCGGAATCTCGTAATCGGCGACGAAGCTGCTTTCTCCATGAACGGCAAGGTCAATACGCATAATGTTCTTGAATATGCACCAGCAAGACACCCCCCAGAATTCAATTTTGAGGTTAACATGAGTCGACAAAAGTGGACTGTTTGGTTAGGACTTTTGTGGAAGTGGTCATTGATCGGACCGTTTTCTTTCAAAGAATGTCAATGGTAACATGTATCTGCAGATGCTCAATGATAACGTTTTACCGCAGCTGCAGGAACACTTTGAGCGACAGGTTCGTGGGGTCTTCAGACAACTCTGGTGGGCCCAAGATGGCGCCCCAGCACATCGCCTTATCGCTGTCCGAGATCGTCTGAGGGAACTCTTTGGCGAACGCGTCATCGCCGTCAACCATGAGGTGGAATGGCCACCAAGATCACCTGACCTCACACCATGTGACTATTTCCTTTGGGGACATTTGAAGAACAAGGTGTTTGCAACTCCTCCCCGTGATCTTGATGAATTGCAGAGCCGTATTCGAAATGAAGTGGATGCTTTACGCAATAATCCGGCTATGGTGAGACGAGCAGTGCAGGACATGCTCCGTCGCTGTCAGCTTTGTGTCGAAAGGGGAGGTGAACATGTTGAAGGTGTGGGTGCATAAAAGGGCAATGTTAGAAGAGATTCTTCTTGAATAATGTCCAGTCATTCCTAAAGAAAATCTGGTTTATCATACTGACTTTCACTAATTATCCTGCCTTGCACTGATTACCCAAACTTGCAAAAATGCGATATGAATTTGTCATTTTCAATAACAATGTACTCGGTCATGTGTGACAGCAATGGGTCAATAAAGGTATCAATGGAAAGCTGAGGAGTTCCTCTTCTTTGGTACACTACATGTAAATTGTCAAACTAAATAACATTGGCATATTAACCCCCTGAATTCGGATTACCTTTTGTTTTGATACGCACTGTATACTACGGGTCCTTTAGGTTGGTAAGCAGTTTGCAACAGCCAATTCTCTATTTATAAAATAGTACAAACATATATTTATACATCTAACATTAACAACATATTTCATGGCTTAGCAGGGATTTTGGATTGTATAATGCCAAAATGTGTTTCTGTAGATCTAATGCTCTTGAACAAGTTTTGCTTGTAGATGTGAACCATCATCTTTAGATAACATGTATTGAAATAATCTCTTTTGAGTATTAAGGGTTCTGAGAAGAACCTTTGGTTAACTCAACATTTCGATCTGTATGCTTTGATCATCTTCTGGGAGAATGCAGAGTGCTGGTGCAGGAGGGGCTTAAGTAACTCGGTGGTGGAGTCCTGATCACTAGATATTTGAGCTTGCTTGTGTCATTCTTGTAGATGTAGCTATTACCTAAAACAAATTTGAAATACATTTATAATTAATTATGTGTGAAATAACAAATGTATTATTACACAATTTATTTATACAAAGTGAAAGATAATATTGTAAAAAAAAAATTCAAAAATGCGCTTAACTATCAGCTGTTTCAACCAACCACACACCAACCCTTAAAAACATTCAAATAATAAATCCCATATCCCACTATTTTATGTTTAGCTAGGTTTCAACTTCAAAGGTTCAGGGGTTCCACAGTTGTAAACCTTAAATTTATTTGGGAACTACCAACTTTGTATTCTCTTTCACTTACTATTATCGTGATTGTACAAACTAGTTCTATGACAGTAACCAGTGGGTTAATATTTCATGCTTAAGATGATAACAAGTCGCAGGCATGTCAAAGACAATGTTCCCAAGTTAAGTCCAATTGAAATTTCTTGCAGTAATACTTGTGGGTGCATGTTGAATAATAATTAAAAACAAACTTACCCAACTAAGGTCACAGATAATAACTTCTTTCACTCGCCAACTTTGCCAGCAAACAATCCTTTTAGATGATATGATGTATGTACATTTATTAACCTAAATATATAATTGTCTTAATTGAGTTAAAACCCATCAACCATGTCAACAAACCACGAACAGCTGATTAGTAACCATTCTAGATTATGTGTGGTACATAATCACATACACACTCTGGTAACCACCATTATGTATGTCTCTACAGTGTTTATGAAGTCAGGAAACCTTTACGTTAAACAGAGGGCGCCCTTCAACCAAAACTTTCAGGGGGCATGTACAGGGGGTTAGAAATATCAATTTTTTATTTTCATGATTTAGTCTTGTTTCTAATAGGCCTGTACATGTTTTGAGGGGGCAGAATATATAAAAGTCCAAAAAAGGGAAATAATACCCCCTAATCCAAACTCGAATCCAGCACACATGCACAAAGTAAACATGTGTACACAGATCCATATAGATACACATGTACATGTACACCCCACTGTGCATTGTATGTACAGTGACCATTCGTCGTCGCGCCTTGATCCTTCTGTATTTGCCAAAATTCAAGGCGGAGCTCACTTTATGCTAATATACCAAATTTTAAAACTAAAGACGTACTCTCATTGGTTACTGGTTGGCCCAGTAACTGCTCACTGCGATGGCATGTTACAACGTGCGCCTGTATTGTGTGTGGGATCAAACGCGATCAAAGCTAGGGGCCTGTGATTGGCCATCATTTAAAATAATCCGCCCACAAATCAACAATTTTTGCATGAGAAATTTCCATCTTGATTCTCCAGTGGAAATATAAAGAAACACATAAACTCCCCCATTACAGAAGGATCAAGGCTGTTGTTTGAGTTCGAATGTATGAGGGCGCAATGCACAACCTTCGCTCGTCTCCACTGCCTTTATACTGGATTGTATTGGTACTGAATTGTACCGGTGGGCACGAGCGAAAGCACAACCGTATCCACGACTCAGTGCGATTCCTATGTGATCTGGGGACGGCGCACTGTGTGCGCTGAATTTCTCGAGCTATAAATCGGTACGTGACGGGGGTACCGTGGTAAGTGCACACTACGACAACAGCCTTGTTCAATGCTGTTGGAGAATAGCCAATTGGAGAATATTCGCGGAGTACTCAGCAAATCTTGGGTGAAAAAGTAAACTCTGAATCAAACGTGCGTGACGTCACTTTGAGAATATTCTGAATGGCCGCCATTTTTTTTTCTTTTCAGTGCGGCAATTTCGTGAAGTTTGACATACATTTTCATTTAAACAATGAGTTTGTGAGTAGAGACTGTTCTTGTACAAGAAGAGACGTGTTTTTTCGTACGAGCCTGAGAAGTAATGCGATCATTAGTGCCTTTTTAATCGGGAAATAAATTCTTTTCGATCGTTTGTTTACGTGCGACCTTTGACATTCCTCGCATTGCTTAATGACCACAAGAGGGCGAACGCTCAACGGAAGATACTCTTTCGATTAGCTCGTGCTCAGTGCTTACCCGACTTACTCGGGTCACCTCTTATCGAAAACAAAACAAAGCTTCACTGAAAGGTTTTTAGATATACAAGTAAAGGTATACAAATAATCTTGGTCTTTTTTGGTTTGGGGGTCAACACACTTGTTTGTTCAAGGTTGGGGTTTCAACGTGATACTTCCTGGATTATGTTTTACTTTCTAGCTAATGTAAATGCATTATGTGCATTATGATGATTTGACTCTACACTGAGCCATTTAGCAATAGCTACTATAACTATTAAGATATTCTTCGCCAATTATAAAGTTACTTGTCTGTACCCCCAACCCAAACCTTGAATCTTTAGTTGGCACTCACTAGAACTAAGTATGGATCAACTGTGTATTCTTAAGTGTATCGCTTGGGTGAATTTGATTGGTTGCCTCTCGATCGGTAAGTAAAGCCATTGGGCCCTATTCTTGTATTTATTTATTTATTTATGTATCCCCAGTCTGGGGATCGCCAGAAGAGGATACGACTTTGTATATAATACAATCGAATAAACCACAAGGGAAACTGACCAAGTACATCAAAATCACCAGAAAGGAATGTGAACCTGCGACCTCCAGGTTGACGTGCCAGCACTCTACTAACCGAGTCTTCTTCTTGGCGAGTCCAGTCATCGCAAATTCACAGATAGTCACAAAACAACATCAATATCAATATATACAGTCTCTATATAGAGTTCATCCAGTGTAAGACACATCTTTCAGCTTCATAGTTGTACACTGCTAGGTCAGATACTGTGCATGGTAATTCAAGTAGGGGACATCGCATCAGGTGGGCCATAGTTTGAGGCTCTCCGCAATCGCACCATATGGCACTCTCTGGTATTTGGCCCCACTTATACCTAGTGTCTCTGCATCTGCCAGCTCCTGATCTGAGACGATTGAGGCATTTCCATTTCATCCACCCACTGCCTGTGCTAGCTGGTAGGTCCTCAGATATAGTAAGTTCCATTCTGGTATCGAGTGGGTGCCTCTCAAGTCTTTCCGCCCACATGGTAGTGCGAATCTCTCTGGTGTTGGTGGTGACTAATGGCGGAACATGATGAAGGAAAGCTTTCCTAGAGGCTAGTCTAGGTTTGGCTGGCTGGTAGTTGTAGAGTAGGTGTGTCACATCTGTAGTTTGTCTGCCTCGTGCTCTCATGCTGATGACAGATCTTCTGATATCTCGAGGAGCAATACCCACAAGGATATATAGCTTCTCAATGTTGGTAGATCTGAGGTAACCAGTAATCATCCTTTTATGTGCTGTTGAGGGCTGGGTCAAGCTTTGGTGTGTGTGCTGATCTCCTCCAAACTGGGCTGGCATATTCTACAGCAGAATAGCACAGAACTAGGGCAGTTCTCTTTAGCATCTGGGGCCGGGGGCGAGCATCCCATATAGTACCCGTAAGCTGGCTAACAATGTTGTTTCTGGCACAAACTTTCGCTTGGTCTTCTCTATATGGACCTTATAGGACAGGGTCCTATCCAGGGTGACACCTAGGGAAACTGGGTACTCACAGAACTCTAAAGGGGCACCATCCCAGCTGACCTTAAGTTGACGCTTGGCTTCATGGTTTCTCAGGTGGAAGGCAGTGGCTTGAGTTTTGGTTGGGTTGGCACGTAGATGGTTAGCCTCATAGTATGGTGTAAGGTTACTGAGG
Organism: Zoroaster sp. YZ-2022; assembly: GCA_029582265.1. Taxonomy (NCBI): domain Eukaryota; kingdom Metazoa; phylum Echinodermata; class Asteroidea; order Forcipulatida; family Zoroasteridae; genus Zoroaster; species Zoroaster sp. YZ-2022. The sequence goes on from CM055829.1 coordinate 1,209,174, forward strand.
GCATTGCTGAGTCTTTCTTCCACAACTTCAAACTCTTTATCTTGTGCTGCTATCCCAAGATCATCTGCATAGATGAACCTTGCTGTACCTTAACTGCTGGGTTGGTCATTAGTGTAGATGTTGAAGAGTAGCGGTGCGAGCACACTTCCTTGAGGTAGACCATTTATAATTTTTCTCCATCGGCTCTTTCTTCCCCCAAGCTCCACAAAGAACATGCGGTTTTGCAACATGCTCTCAAGTAGTTCGGTCAATTTGATGTCTTTGGTGATTTCCAGAACCTTCTGAAGTAGGATGCGATGATTGACTGTGTCATATGCTGCGGCACCTTTCTCAAAGCCATCCTCTATGTGTTGAGTGATCTTCAGGACCTGACTTGTGGTTGACTTTCCAGGACGAAAGCCTGCCTGTTCAGATATGAGCTTATCATCGATGACTGGTGCAAGACGGTTCTGGATGAAGCGTTCAAATAGCTTGTACGTGTAGCAGGCAGGGGAGTGAGAGATGAGAGGAATCTGAAATTCTTCGCCATGGATGGGTCTCTTACCACGTTTCCACAAAAGCAAGGTTACAATATTATGTGCTTTCCTCTCTGCATATCATGGGTAGCTTCTTAGTTACAGTAGACAGTGTGTTGAACAGTTGAAGTAGCCAGATTCTGTGCCTCTGGGCCAAGGTGTTTGGGTCTTCAATAGCAATCTTGTTCTAGTCCCATAGCTTGGTTGTGCACCAGGCTTCGCTGACACACCAGCTTCCAATTCCTCCACATGATGAAGGGGGTCCAAGAAACCAGTGTTGTCTGGTTTAGTACTTTTCTTTCTATCCAACTTGGTCTTTTCCTTTCCTTCTTCGCCACACTTTCTAGCATTAAGAAGCAGCTGACTTTGCTTGGTTAGCTGTGACTTTAGGTTGTTGTTTTGCTGTTGGGTCGCCACTGAGTTTTCTGATTAGGTTCCATGCCTTTTGCTGTTAATGGGTCATGTCTTGTTGTTTCAATCCGATTGGCCCCAGGTCTTCTGCCGCTTTTTGGGAGGGAGATGTTTTCATAAATTTCTCACCCATTTGAGTAGTTTCTTCAGAGAGAACAGTTCAGCCTCCCGAGAACATAGTGAGGTGACGTATTCTTTGTGTAGTTCAGTAGTTTCATCAGAGAGGCCTGGGATATGCGACTGAAACTCTACAATCCCTCTGGGAATATGTAAGTGTTTCTAGCACTTTCTTGACAGTCTCACACAGAACTTATCATAGCAGTGAGGAATATGGATGATTTGATGTGTACAATTTTCTCCTCAACCCTCAGCGGTGAAATCATCCCCAATAGGCTTTCTTTCAGTTGAAACGACGTCTGCAATGGCACAGTGTGAGTACAACCACAGGATTCAATTTCAACACCAATAGGTCGATTATTTGTTGTGACTTTGCATAGTGATCATGTACAGATTTCTTTCACAGGCTTGCATCACTACTAGTGACCACAATTTCAGAATCAGGGGTTGTGGCTCCCTCTCCATCGGGCACTGTTGAAGGATGCAGGTATTTTGAGTTATGAATCAGGGTGAGAGTTGTTGTTGTATCGATCCACCCTCTACAGCTTCTCCATCTTACTTTCAGGACTTGCTATACTCAAGTTTCCCATTAAAGCTTATGAATTTTATAGCTGTTATAATCTCAAGGAAGATTTGTGTAGCTTTATTCTGTACATCTGGGATAAGTTGGCTGGGGTCCAATGCTGTGTTGGGTGGCTTCAGGTGAGACTGATATTACAGCAAGGCCAGCTCAGTTCAACAGTGAGTACTTCGATGTCAGCTTTTGTCACAGGCGTGTATGGCTTCATTAACTGTTCCTGTCTTCACAAATACAGCACTTTCCATACTGGCGGTGAGGTCTTTCTACAGCAACCTTATCCAGGTATGTTTGGTCGGCAGTTTGACTACTTCTGTGGGTCTCCTGCAATCAGACGACATCACACTTTTTCTTACTGCACGGCTCTGAGCAGTTAACTTTTGGTGCTGAAAGTCCTTTTACGTTTATAACTGATGATCTACCCCCCTTTTTTTTTTTTTTGGGGTGGCGGTTTCCTTTGGTTTGTTTAAACCCTAATCTTTCATGGGAAAGGGTATGGGGTTTTTTTTTTTTTTTTTTTTTTTTTTTTTGTGTGTGTGTAATCGGGGGGGGGCCTTTGCTTTATCCCCAAACCGGGCCTTCATCAGGGCTTTTACAAAGTACAAAAAAAACTCATCCAATATAAAGGAAAAAGGGAAAAAAAGGACAGGGGATCAAAAAAGGGGGAAAAAGGACCTTAAAAATAAGCATCAAAATTTTTGGGGGTACATAAGGAACAAGGGGGGGATTATTGAGCCACACAATAGGTGGTGGCAGTTGTGAAAAACTAGGGGAAGGGAGGAATTAGCCCCAAAAAAGGTGGGTGGAGTTGTAGTACGGCTAGGGGAAAGATAGGATTAAAAAAAGGAAAATATATATATATATATATATATATTAATTTTATATATATATATATATATATATATATATATAAAAAATTTTAACGACATCGAAATGTCAATTGCCAACATTGTGCCCAAAAAGTCCTTCTTTTTATCTGTTCTGTTTTATCCTTCAAACCAAAAACAGAAACTTTTTAAATTAGACCAAAGGAAAGATCTGGGCTTTAAAAAAACGTTTTTTCAAAAAAAGCTGTGGGGTAAGGGGACCGGGGCCCCGTTCCCCATCGCCCCATTTTAAAATTTTAAAAGTTATGGTCAACCGATTGCCCCATGTCTATCAAAAAAAATATATATATATATATATATATATATATATATATATATATATATATATATTTTATATATATATATATATATATAATTTTAAAAAATTTTGGGGGACATTTCGTAGAGAAAAACATTAGACATTTCATTTGGGGACAATTTTTTGTTTTAATGTTTTTACCCAACTCCGGTCTAATTCAGAGGAATACATTTTCCACTGCTATTGGTTGAGGGGGAAGGTTTGGGGCATTTTAAAAACCGGGGGGTTTCCTTTTGAGTAAAGGAGGGGCGATTTTGGGGGATACCGGATAGAGAAGTAACTTACGGGGCATTCAGTTTTGCCGATTATAAAAAATCTGTTTTTATACTTTCATTGTTTATATGTGATAATGAAGTAATTTTTAATCAATTTTATTAATTTGGAAAAAATAGGGATTTTAAAAATACAACAGATTATTAAAAAAACACCCCATTTTGGATGCCGATTAAGTCTAGCCCCACCGCGCGTCTTCCCCGTAGTAGGACCGGGACCGATACAGCATTTAAGGGGATTCTGTTTTTGTACCTAATACTATACCGCTGAGGGACCACGGACCGTGCGGAGACTGAAAAAA
>CM055829.1:1213052-1233951 GCA_029582265.1 Zoroaster sp. YZ-2022
ACTGTGAAAATTTGTGCGAGGACAACGGGAACTCGGTTTCAAAACCCCAAATCTTGCCCCCAAAACATTGATTACCTCAAAAGGTTTACTGATTGGTAACTAAACACTCAGTTACTTATACAACACACAACATTAAGAGATTTTGTCTTTTGAATAGATGAGTAATTCAGTAATTTTAGTTAGTGCAGAAATCAACCCCAATGTGACGCCACTTATTTGTTTATGAATATGGAAATTTCCATTAGTATATACACCAAAAAGTTCCAAAAAAAGGGTAAAACTAAACACCCACAAATTGGAAATTAAATAGTTGAAAGTGATGTCAATATGGATAGCTGTCACAGACCCTTTATGTCTCAGGGCGAAACTGTATTTGGAAATATTTCCTGTAAAAATGATAGTGCATAACCGAAACTGATATCACTTTTTATTTCAGTAGTGGCTTACGTCAATGTTTTCTCTCAGAAGTATTGTCATTATGTTCACAAGGTTTGTTCTATTTATCTTTAACGCATGGATTGAAAATATAGGTAAATCTGTAGTTTACTTTCACGTTGGATTTCAGAACCATGGATTGGAACACTTCATGCCACTCAGAGACCAGCCTTGGTCAAGGAGCGCGTCGGAACGGTTTGGTTGTATGATCTTGCCCGCTTAAAGCTATCCCATGTCATGGCTATCCAAATAGGGGGGTATTAACCCAATTTTTTTTTAGATGCCCCTTAAAATATGTACCAACCTATAAGAAACAAGGAAAAAATACTCCAAAAATCATTTGAGAGCGTTAACCCACCTGTACATGCCCTCTGAAGATTTGTTTTTGTGAAACGGCATGGCATCCCGACTTCTTGTGCAGATTAGCTGTTTACCGTTGTTGGGGCACCAGTCTATTTAGTTCAAAACAGTGATAGGGAAGCAATGAAGAAAACATCACTTCAACAATTAATTTAAAGTACTTTCTCATGTTTACCTGTTAAAATTTTAGCTTACTATTCCATGACAACCTTTCAATTGCCTTATGAAACAAAAAATCTGATTAAAAAGTAACATTTATATGAATAAAACACAGTGTTTCCGTGGGTTTATAGGGATAGCAACTGCAGATTTTAATTAATTATTGTATCAAATATATTTTATCCTGGAATAATATAAAATTGATATTTGCTTTTAACATTCTTCTAGAAAAGAATTAATTAATAAAATAGTATGAATGGAAAATAGTAGTTATTGGCCTCAGTTATGTTTTGAACATAGGAAGTTCTTTTCTCAGGAGAAAAGAACCCGCCATAGGGTTTGGAGATGTAAGGCCAGTAACTTATTATTTTGCATTACGTATACTACGATTCCTTTAAGGTTGGTAAGCAGGTTTGCAACAGCCAATTCTCTATTTATAAAATAGTACAACAATATATTTATACATCTAACATTAACAACATATTTCATGGCTTAGCAGGGATTTTGGATTGTATAATGCCAAAATGTCTTTCTGTAGATCTAATGCTCTTGAACAAGTTCTGCTTGTAGATGTGAAGCATCATCTTTAGATATAGTAAGAATTGCGATGACATGTATTGAAATAATCTCTTTTGAGTAGTAAGGGTTCTGAGAAGAACCTTTGATTAACTCAACATTTCGATCTGTATGCTTTGATCATCTTCTCGGAGAATGCAGAATGCTGGTGCAGGAGGGGCTTAAAGGTCCTAGGAAATAGAAATTTTTAACAGTGAAAACAATAAAGTATACCTATTGGAACATATATTTGTCATTTGTCTATTTTATCCCCGCCCCTTTGCACCATTAAAAAATAAATTCTGAAATTAGGGGGCGCTCACGCTCCCTCCCCGACCTCCTCATTATCATATTATAATCCGCAAATCCGTGACGTAGACCTAGGAAGGTCCAGCACTGCCTGCGATGAAGTTTCAGTAAAGTCGTACTCAAAACCACTGAAGTTGATGTGTCATATTAGATCTTCTTTTCAGCTAAATTTAGTAGATATCCCACATTTTTGGGAAATGCCTTGTAGGTGTGTTGTTGCTGGGTGTAGCAACACCACAAAGGAAGGTGTCAGCCCTTTACCGATTTCCACCAGACCCTAAATACAGGCGAATTTGGACGGCGAGTGTGCCAGAAGCTGACCAGGGCGAAATGGTCAGGACCAACGGAGCACTCTATGATATGTAGCGCTCACTTTGAGCCAACATATTTTGACCAGGGGGCTCTAGAGCCAGTTTGGCATGAGATTTAAAGCCATGCTGCGCCCTGATGCAGTACCAACAATATTTCCCAGCATAAGTCAGAAGGCCAAGAAACGTCCAGGATAAAAGAAAAGAGTAGCTTTCTTGAAGCGAGAAAGTCTCAGGGTAAGTTGCTTTGTTTTCCGTGTAACTTTACATGCAAGCGTATGTGCACCCACAAGCAATAGGCTTTATTACTAACGTTAGAGGTCGATTGTTGACACTTCGCACACCACATTAACGCTAAAAATGTCGTTTCATTGTTGAAGTCACTGAAGATGTCATTGTACACCCTTGACAATGTTAATGCATGTATGTGTGATTTTGGATCTTGTTTCAAAATCATCGAGTGCAGAAATTTCATGTTTTGAAACGGCTCATAACGACGGCTTACACACCAATTCTAATACGACTCCTGGCCATGTGTGTATCCATGCCATTGATTCGACGGAGACGCTTGCAAAGCTTCGTTTTACGGTAGAGCCTACAGTACAGATTTATCGGTGCTATACGGTCATGTTTACTATGCAATCCTTGTGTAAGTCGTGTGCACATACACTGTACATGTGTACGTTGCTGTGCACAGTTTATGACCCTTTTTATAATCCCATACGTTTGTTTACAATCCATATGGGAGCAACTCAAATGCACAATGGCAACATTGGTTTCAACATTGGCCAGCTTAGTTTATTCATGGTTTTATTGCTCTAGGTCTACGTCACGAAATAAGCGCCGCTGCGTTGGGCAGCATTTGAAATTAGATGAGGCAATTTTTGTAAAAAATCAAATTAAAAAATAATTAGCCCAATCCAGACGCATAAATTAAACGTAAAATCGTTTTTTATTCATATCAATTGATAAAATAACAAAGAGAAAATAATAAGCACAATTCTGACTCCTTCCTAGGATTTTAAGTAGCCTCGGTGGAGGAGTCCTGATCACTAGATCTTGGGGCTTGCTTGTGTCATGTTGTAAATATATTACCTAAAACAAATTTGAAATACATTTATAATTAATTATGTGTGAAATAACAAATGTATTATAACACCATTTATTTATTGAAAGTCAAAGATAATATTGTAACAATTTATTAAAAAATGTGCTTAAATATCAGCTGTTTCAACGAACCACACACCAACCCTTAAAAAACATTCAAATAATAAATCCCGTATCCCACTATTTTATTTTTTAGCTGGTTTCAACTTTCAAAGGTTAGGGTTACACAGTTGTAAAAATCAAATTTATTTGGGAACGACCAACTTTGTATTCTCTTTCACTTACTATTACTATTATATCATCGTGATTGTACAAACTAGTTCTATGACAGTAACAGTGGGTTAATATTTCATGTTTAAGATGATATAAGTCCCAGAATGTCAAAGACAATGTTCTCGTTAAGTCCAATTGAAATTTCTTGCAGTAATACTTGTGGGTGCATGGTGAATAATATTATTAAAAAACAAACTTATCCAACTAAGGTCCACCAGATAATAACTTGTCACTCATCAACTTTACAAACAATCCTTTTTAGATGATATGATGTATGTACATTTATTAACCTAAATATATAATTGTCTTAATTGAGTTAAAACCCATCAACCATGTCAACAAACCACGAACAGCTGATTAGTAACCATTCTAGATTATATAATTATGTGGTACATTATCACATACACAGTCTGGTAACCGCCATTATGTATGTCTCTACAGTGCATATGAAGTCAGGAAACCTTTACGTTAAACTGACAACAGAGGGCGCCCTTCAACCAAAACTTTCAGGGGGCATGTACAGGGAGTTAGAAATATCAATTTTTTATTTTAATGATTTAGTCTTGTTTCTAATAGGCCTGTACATGTTTTGAGGGCAGAATATAAAAGTCCAAAAAAAAATACCCCTAATCCAAACTCGAATCAGCACACATGCACACAGTGAACATGTGTACACAGATCCATATAGATACATGTACATGTACACCACTGTGCAGTGTATGTGACCATTCGTCGTCGCGCCTTAATTGATCCTTTTGTAGTTGCTAAAATTCAAGGCGGAGATCACTTTATGCTATTATACCAAATTTAAAAACTAAACATGTACTCTCATTGGTTACTGGTTGGCACAGCAACTGCTCAATGCGATGGCATGTTACAACGTGCGCCTGTATTATTATTCTGGGATCAAATGCGATCAAAGCTAGGACCTGTGATTGGCCATCATTAAAATAATCACCCACAAATCAACAATTTTTGCATGAGAAATTTCCATCTTGATTCTCCAGTGGAAATATAAAGAAACACATAAACTCTCTATTACAGAAGGATCAATGTTGTTTGAGTTCGAATGTATTAGGGCGCGATGCACAACCTTCGCTCGTCTCCACTGCCTTTAAGAATACTGGATTGTACCGGTACTGAATTGTACCGGTGGGCACGACCGAAAGCACAACCGTATCCACGACGCAGTGCGATCCCTATGCGATATCGGGACGGCGCACTGTGTGCGCTGAATTTCTCGAGCCATAAATCGGTACGTGACGGGGGTACCGTGGTAAGTGCGCACTACGACAACAGCCTTGTTCAATGCTATTGGAGAATAGCCAATTGGAGAATATATGCGGAGTATCCAGCAAATCTTGGGTGAAAAAGTCAACTCTGAATCAAACGTGCGTGACGTCACTTTGAGAATATTCTGAATGGCCATTTTTTGGTTTTCAGGCGGCAATTTCGTGAAGTTTGACATACATTTTCATTTAAACAATGAGTTTGTGAGTAGAGACTGTTCTTGTACAAGAGGGTTGTTTCCGTACGAGCCTGAGAAGTAAGGCGATCATTAGTGCCTTTTTAATCGGGAAATAAATTCTGTTCAATCGTTTGTTTACGTGCGACCTTTGCCATTCCTCACATTGCTTAATGACCACAAGAAGGCGAACGCTCAACGGAAGATGCTCTTTCAATTAGCTCGTGCTCAGGGCTTACCCGACTTACTCGGGTCACCTCTTATCGAAAACAAAACAAAGCTTCACTGAAAGGTTTTTAGATATACAAGTAAAGGTATACAAATAATCTCGGTCTTTTTTGGTTTGGAGGTCAACACACCTGTTTGTTCAAGTTTAAACAAAAATACAAAATGCAAACATTTGGGGTTACAACGTGATACTTCCTGGATTATGTTTCACTTTCTGGGTAATGTAAATGCATATGTGCATTATGATGATTGGACTCTACACTGAGCCATTTAGCAATAGCTACTATAACTGTTTAGATATTCTTCGCCAATTATAAAGTTACTTGTCTGTACCCCCACCCCAACCTTGAATCTTTAGTTGGCACTCACTAGAAGTATGGATCAACTGTGTATTCTTAAGTGTATCGCTTGGGTGAATTTGATTGGTTGTCTCTCGATCGGTAAGTAAAGCCAATGGGCCCTATTCTTGTATTTATTTATTTATTTATGTATCCCCAGTCTTGGGATCGCCAGAAGAGGATACGACTTTGTATATAATACAATCGAATAAACCACAAGGGAAACTGACCAAGTACATCAAAATCACCAGAAAGGGATGTGAACCTGCGACCTCCAGGTTGACGTGCCAGCACTCTACTAACTGAGTCTTCTTCTTGGCGAGTCCAGTCATCGCAAATTCACAGATAGTCACAAAACAACATCAATACAGTCTCTATATAGAGTTCATCCAGTGTAAGACACATCTTTCAGCTTCATAGTTGTACACTGCTAGGTCAGATAATGTGCATTGTAATTCAAGTAGGGGACATCGCATCCGGTGGGCCATAGTATGAGCTTCCTCCACCATGGCACTCTGGTATTTCCCCCTTATACCTAGTGTCTGCATCTGCCAGCTCCTGATCTGAGACGATTGAGGCATTTCCATTCATCCACCCACTGTCTGTGCCAGCTGGTAGGTCCTCAGATATAGTACGTTCCATTCTGCTATCGAGTGGGTGCCCTCAAGTCTTTTCCGCCCACATGGTGGTAACTCTCTGGTGTTGGTGGTGGACTAATGGCGGAACATGATGAAGGAAAGCTTTCCTAGAGGCTAGTCTAGGTTTGGCTGGCTGGAAGTTGTGGAGTAGGTGTGTCACATCTGTGGTTTGTCTGCCTCGTGCTCATGCTGATGACAGATCTTCTGATATGTCTCGAGGAGCAATACCCGCAGGATATATAGCTTCTCAATGTTGGTAGATCTGAGGTAACCAGTAATCATCCTGCAAGTGCTGTTGAGGCTGGGTCAGCTTTGGTGTGTGCTGATCTACTCCAAACTGGGCTGGCATATTCTACAGCAGAATAACACAGAACTAGGGCAGTTGCCCCTTTGCATCTGGGGCCGGGGCGACATCCCATATAGTACCCGTAAGCTGGCTAACAATGTTGTTTCTGGCACAAACTTCGCTTGGTCTTCTCTATATGGACCTTATAGGACAGGGTCCTATCCGAAATTGACACCCTAGGGAAACTGGGTGCCACCAGAACTCTAAAGGGGCACCATCCCAGCTGACCTTAAGTTGACGCTTGGCTTCATGGTTTCTCAGGTGGAAGGCAGTGGCTTGAGTTTTGGTTGGGTTGGCACGTAGATGGTTAGCCTCATAGTATGGTGTGAGGTTACAGAGGGCATTGCTGAGTCTTTCTTCCACAACTTCAAACTCTTTATCTTGTGCTGCTATCCCAAGATCATCTGCATAGATGAACCTTGCTGTACCTTAACTGCTGGGTTGGTCATTAGTGTAGATGTTGAAGAGTAGCGGTGCGAGCACACTTCCTTGAGGTAGACCATTTATAATTTTTCTCCATCGGCTCTTTCTTCCCCCAAGCTCCACAAAGAACATGCGGTTTTGCAACATGCTCTCAAGTAGTTCGGTCAATTTGATGTCTTTGGGGAACCTTCTGAAGTAGGGATGCGATGATTGACTGTGTCATATGTGCGGCACCTTTCTCAAAAGCCATCCTCTATGTGTTGAGTGATCTTCAGGACCTGACTTTGTGGTTGACTTTCAGGACGAAAGCCTGCCTGTTCAGGGATGACTTATCATCGATGATGCGAAACGGTTATGGATGAAGCGTTCAAATAGCTTGTACGTGTGGCAGAGGAGTGAGATGGGTCTGAAATTCTTCGCCATGGATGGGTCTTTACCACGTTTCAACAAGGCTATAACATGTGCTTTCCTCCATATCATGGGTAGCTTCTTAGTTGCGAGACAGTTGTTGAACAGTTGAAGTAGCCAGATTCTTGCCTCTGGGCCAAGGTGTTTGGTCTCTTCAATAGCAATCTTGTCTAGTCCCATAGCTTTACCAGGCTTCAAGCTGGATACACCAGCTTCCAATTCCTCCATGATGAAGGGGTCCAAGAAACCAGTGTTGTCAGGGTACTTCTTTCTATCCAACTTGGTCTTTCCTTTCCTATGCTTCTTGCCACACTTAGCATTAAGAAGCAGCTGATTTGCTACTTGGTTAGCTGTGACTTTAGGTTGTTGTTTTGCTGCTGTTGGGTCGCCACTGAGTTTTCTGATTAGGTTCCATGCCTTTTTGCTGTTATGGGTCATGTCTGTTGTTTCAATCCGATTGGCCCAGGTCTTCTGCCGCTTTTGGGAGATGTTTTTCATAAATTTCTCACCCATTTGAGTAGTTTCTTCAGAGAACAGTTCAGCCTCGAACATAGTGACGTATTCTTTGTGTAGTTCAGCAGTTTCATCAGAGAGGCCTGGGATATACTGAACTCTACACCCTCTGGGAATGTGTTTTCTAGCAGATTTCTTGACAATCTCACAGAACTTATCATAGCAGGAAGGAGATGATTTGATGTGTACAATTTTCTCCTCAACCTCAGCGGTGAAATCATCCCAATGGGCTTTCTTGTAGTTGAAACGACGTCTGAATGGCACAGTGTGAGGTACAACCACAGGATTCACTTCAATACCAATAGGTCGGTGTTGTGACTTTGGCATAGGATCATGTACAGATTTCTTACACAGGCTTGCAATACTACTAGTGACCACAATTAGATCAGGGTTGTAGCTCCTCTTCCATCGGGCACTGTTGAAGGATGCAGGTAATTTGGAGTTATGAATCAGGGTGAGGTTGTTGGTATCGATCCACTCCTCTACAGCTTCTCCATCTTTACTTGTACTGCTATACCCCCATTGGGTACTATGGCTGTTATAATCTCCAAGGAAGATTTGTGGCTTATTCTGTACATCTGGGATAAGTTGGCTGGGGTCAAATGCTGTGTTGGGTGGTTTGTAGACTGATATTACAGCAAGGTTGCTCAGTTCAACAGTGAGTACTTCGATGTCATTTTTGTCACAGGCGTGTATGGCTTCTTTAACTGTTCCTGTCTTCACAAATACAGCACTTCCATACTGGCGGTGAGGTCTTTCTACAGCAATGACATATCCAGGTATGTTTGGTCGGCAGTTTTGACTACTTCTATGAGTCTCCTGCAATCAGATGACATCACACTTTTTCTTACTGCACGGGTCTTGTAGCAGGTTAACTTTAGGTGCTGAAAGTCCTTCTACGTTTACTAACTGAGTGATCTACCCCTATGTAGGCGGTTTCCTTATGTTGTAACTATCTTTTCTCGGGGGCACTAGTCAGAAGACTTTGAACCGAAACATGTCGTATACCCATGTTAAGGTACAACCTGGGAAGTGGCAGTCTGGGGATCACGAGAAGAGGATACGGTGTTTTATTTATATATATATATATATATATATATATATATATATATATATATATATATATGTGTGTGTGTGTGTGTGTGTAAATCGGGAGGGTGGCCTTAGCTTTCGATCCAATCCGGACCTTCATCAGAGGCTTTGACAAAGTACAACATAAAAACTCATCCATATATAAGGAAAAGGGAAAGCAAAGGATCATGGGGCGGGATCAAAAAAGGCGGGAAAATAGTGACCAATTAAAGATAAGCATCAGTCTAGAAAAAGCCAATAGGAGTATCATAAGTGAACAAAGGAGGGATTATTGAGCCACACAATAGGTAGATGTGGCAGCTTGTGAAAAAGCTAGGGTAAGGGAGGAATTACTGAGCCACAAAATAGGTGGAGTTGGCAGCTTGTAGTACGGCTAGGGTAAAGATAGGATAATACACAAAGGGATATATATATATATATATATATATATATATATATATATATATATATATATATATATATATATATATATATAAATTTTAATTCGGACATCGGGCGACCATCGGTCGAATTACAGTTGTGCACAAATGTCCCTTCTTTTTCTATCTGTTCTGTTTTATCCTTCAATACCAAAATCAGGAAACTTGCTTAAATTAGACCAAGGAAGAGATCTGGGCTTTAAAATCAGTAATTCTTTTCTAAAATAAAGTTGTGAGGATAAGGCGACCGGCCCCCAGTTGCCCGATCGCCCGATTTTTAAAATTTAAACGTTATAGGTCGACCACCGATTGCCCTATGTCCCATCTAGAAAGATATATATATATATATATATATATATATATATATATATATATATATATATATATTATATATATATATATATATATATATATTATGTGTTAATGGCACCTTAGGGAGACATTTCGCAGTTAGAGAAGTACATTGGGAGACACTTACATTAAGGAGACAATTTTGTGTCTCCTTAATGTTTTCACCCACCGTAGCTCCGAGTCTAAGCACAGAGGAATACATTACGCACTGCTATTGGTTGAGGGGGCCCGGTAAGGTTGTGGACATTTCCATACGACCGTGGGGTTTTCATGTCTGAGTAAAGGAGGGTCGATTTTGGTGGGTATACTACTGCAGATAGAGAAGTAACTTACGGAGACATCTCAGTTTTTGCCCGATTATAAAAACTCTGTATATATACTTTCATTAGATTGTATCATATGTGACAATGAAGTAATTTGGAATCGAATTTCATTAATTTGGAAAATATACGTGTATTTCTAAATATATACAACAGATTATTAAAAGCACTTCTATTTGTGGGATGCCTTAGATTAAGTTCCAGCCCGACCGCGCGTCTTCACGTTCGTACGTAGCACGACCCGGTACCAGACTACACGCAGCGCTGCGTGCATATGGGTATTCTGCTATTATGTACGCGTACTACTACTAGTACCGCTAGCAGGCACCACCGGACCGTGCGGATTGACTGAAAAAACTTTGAAAGTTAAGGACACTTCAGTATTTTTAATTCGGAAAAACTTCTTTCTTTGCTGCTCCAAAATGACACTTACGACCTCTGAAAATCTTTTAATTTTACTATACACGATTGTTATTTACAATAAAGAATCAAGCAATATTTTGCAGTTATATACGGAGCCCCTAAGGGGACAGGTAACGAAAAAATTGGGAAGGTAAAAAAAAAAGGGGGAAATGTATTTCGTTCCTTCGATTTAATATTTCGTTCTCTCGAAATAACATTTCGTGGGAATGAAATAAATTATTTCGAGGGAACGAAATAAATTATTTCGTTCTCTCGAAATCATTTCGTTCCCTCGAAATATTAATCGAAACAACATTTCGTTCCCTCGAAACAACATTTCGTTCCCTCGAAACAACATTTCGTGGGAATGAAATAAATTATTTCGAGGGAACGAAATAAATTATTTCGTTCCCTCGAAATATTAATCGAAACAACATTTCGTTCCCTCGAAACAACATTTCGTGGGAATGAAATAAATTATTTCGAGGGAATGAAATAAATTATTTCGAGGGAATGAAATAAATTATTTCGAGGGAACGAAATAAATTATTTCGAGGGAATGAAATAATTTATTTCGTTCCCTCAAAATAATTTATTTCATTCCCACGAAATGTTATTTCGAGGGAACGAAATGTTATTTCGAGGAAATTAAATACATTTCCCATTTTTTTTACCTTCCCGATTTTTTTTACCTGTCCCCTTAGGGGCTCCGTAGTTATAGGCCTATCATTAAAACAAAATCATAAGAATCAAGATCACATTGTATACAAAGATTTATGACAGGGCGATTACAATTTATAAATTGATAAATCCAGAATTGTGCTAGACACAGAACATCAGTATGATCTCAATTAAGCGATCTCAATACACTACTGATTTTGACTTGGTGATATCAAGGGGGAAATGGGGGGGGGGGGAAGAAACTCATACAAGAAACCACATGTAGTGTACAAGTCTAATGGCTTTTTGCATGCCTTGCCCACGATATGGAGCACAGTACATGTGGGTACAATAATACTACATGTGGTGGTTAGCTTCCTATCTTTGTTCACTGAGGTGTAAGACCAGTCAGGCAATTAACAATGATGTTTGCACTTCATTAGATATGCAGCAAAAGTAGGGATTAAGAAACTAAAGTGTCTTATAGTACAATGTAGTTACATTGAACCATGGAGTAATGTACAGCTCCAATTGTAAGTCGGGTAATGTAAATAATAAGACAACTGTGGCATAAAATTACTAAGATGAAAAATGGAATTTAAACTTTGATAAAAAATTTAAAAACTTGGCTGGAACCATGGCATAAGCATTGTTGATGGATTAAATAACAAACCACATGTCGTGTACAAGTCTAATGGCTTTTTACATGCCTTGCCCATGACACTAGTACAAAGTACATGTGGGTACAGTGGTTAGCTTCCTATCTTTGTTCACTTGAGGTGTCAGACCCGGCAACAATGATGTTTGCACTTCATTAGATATGCAGCAAAAGTAGGGATTAAGAAACTAAAGTGTCTTATAGTACAATGTAGTTACATTGAACCATGGAGTAATGTATAGCTCCAAAGAACATTGGGAAACTACCAATTCAGAAAAGATTAATTGGTACATGATGTTACATTATGTGCAAGTCCAAACATTCATCTTAGAAAAAAGATCCCTAGAGAAAAATGGTTATGTGTATTCATTGCAACATTGGGCAGTTTTTCTCTGTAGTTTTGTTCAAACTGACTACATACATTTTGTATTTGGCAATGTACATGTAGGTGGTTTTGTAAATGTATTGTTGCAAAGTTCCATGTACTTGACGTAAGGTGTCACGACATCCTCTCCAACCAGATGGGGGAAGAAAATGGACCTTCATGGAAAATTTCAAATTTTATAGACAAAAGTGAGTTTTTAGACTTACATGATCATCTTATTGCCAAAACACAAAATCAAATTTTTTGCTTTTTTGGCCTAAAATGAGAACCGACGCATAAAATTGCACGAAACTTGACGTAAGATGTCGCGACAACCTCTCCAACCAGATGGGGGAAGAAAATGGACCTTCATGGAAAATTTCAAATTTTATAGACAAAAGTGAGTTTTTAGACTTACATGATCATCTTATTGCCAAAACACAAAATCAAATTCTTTGCTTTTCTGGCCTAAAATGAGAACCGAGGCATAAAATTGCACGAAACTTTACGTAAGATGTCGCGACAACCTCTCCAACCAGATGGGGGAAGAAAATGGACCTTCATGGACTCCAACCAGATGGGGGAAGAAAATGGACCTTCAATGGAAAATTTCAAATTTTATAGACAAAAGTGAATTTCTAGACTTAATCTTATTGCCAAAACACAAAATCAAATTCTTTGCTTTTTTGGCCTAAAATGAGAACCACAATGACATAATTGCACAAAACTTGACGTAAGATGTCGCGACAACCTCTCCAACCAGATGGGGGAAGAAATGGACCTTCATGGAAAATTTCAAATTAAAAATCAAATTTTGCTTTTTGGCCTAAAATGAGAACCGACGCATAAAATTGCACAAAACTTGACGTAAGATGTCGCGACAACCTCTCCAACCAGATGGAGGGAAGAATATGGACCTTCATGGAAAATTTCAAATTCACAAAATCAATTTTTTTGCTTTTTTGGCCTAAAATGAGAACCGACGCATAAAATTGCACAAAACTTGACGTAAGATGTCGCGACAACCTCTCCAACCAGATGGGGGAAGAAAATGGACCTTCATGGAAAATTTCAAATTTTATAGACAAAAGTGAGTTTTTAGACTTACATGATCATCTTGCCAAAACACAAAATCAAATTCTTTGCTTTTCTGGCCTAAAATGAGAACCGACGCATAAAATTGCACGAAACTTTACGTAAGATGTCGCGACAACCTCTCCAACCAGATGGGGGAAGAAAATGGACCTTCATGGAAAATTTCAAATTCACAAAATCAAATTTTTTGCTTTTTTGGCCTAAAATGAGAACCGATGCATAAAATTGCACGAAACTTGACGTAAGATGTCGCGACAACCTCTCCAACCAGATGGAGGGAAGAAAATGGACCTTCAATGGAAAATTTCAAATTTTATAGACAAAAGTGAATTTCTAGACTTAATCATCTTATTGCCAAAACACAAAATCAATTTTTTTGCTTTTTTGGCCTAAAATGAGAACCGACGCATAAAATTGCACCAAACTTGACGTAAGATGTCGCGACAACCTCTCCAACCAGATGGGGGAAGAAAATGGACCTTCATGGAAAATTTCAAATTTTATAGACAAAAGTGAGTTTTAGACTTACATGATCATCTTATTGCCAAAACACAAAATCAAATTCTTTGCTTTTTCTGGCCTAAAATGAGAACCGACGCATAAAATTGCACGAAACTTTACGCAAGATGTCGCGACAACTTATCCAACCAGATGGGGAAGAAAATGGACCTTCATGGAAAATTTCAAATTCACAAAATCATATTTTTGCTTTTTGCCTAAAATGAGAACCGACGCATAAAATTGCACCAAACTTGACGTAAGATGTCGCGACAACCTCTCCAACCAGATGGAGGGAAGAAATGGACCTTCAATGGAAAATTTCAAATTTTATAGACAAAAGTGAATTTCTAGACTTAATCGTCTTATTGCCAAAACACAAAATCAAATTTTTTGCTTTTTTGGCCTAAAATGAGAACCGACGCATAAAATTGCACGAAACTTGACGTAAGATGTCGCGACAACCTCTCCAACCAGATGGAGGGAAGAAAATGGACCTTCAATGGAAAATTTCAAATTTTATAGACAAAAGTGAATTTCTAGACTTAATCATCTTATTGCCAAAACACAAAATCAATTTTTTTTGCTTTTTTGGCCTAAAATGAGAACCGACGGATATAAAATTGCACCAAACTTGACGTATGATGTCGCGACAACCTCTCCAACCAGATGGAGGGAAGAAAATGGACCTTCAATGGAAAATTTCAAATTTTATAGACAAAAGTGAATTTTTAGACTTAATCATCTTATTGCCAAAACACAAAATCAAATTCTTTGCTTTTTGGCTATAAATGAGAACCAACGCATAAAATGGCACGAAACTTGACGTAAGATGTCGCGACAACCTCTCCAACCAGATGGGGGAAGAAATGGACCTTCATGGAAAATTTCAAATTACAAAATCAAATTTTTGCTTTTTGGCCTAAAATGAGAACCGACGCATAAAATTGCACAAAACTTGACGTAAGATGTCGCGACAACCTCTCCAACCAGATGGGTGGAAGAAAATGGACCTTCATGGAAAATTTCAAATTTTATAGACAAAAGTGAGTTTAGACTTACATGATCATCTTATTGCCAAACACAAAAATCAAATTTTTGCTTTTTGGCCTAAAATGAGAACCGACGCACAAAATTGCACGAAACTTGACGTAAGATGTCGCGACAACCTCCAACCAGATGGAGGGAAGAAAATGGACCTTCAATGGAAAATTTCAAATTTTATAGACAAAAGTGAATTTTAGACTTAATCATCTTATTGCCAAAACACAAAATCAAATTTTTTGCTTTTCTGGCCTAAATGAGAACCGACGTACAAAATTGCACGAAACTTGACGTGAAGATGTCACGACAACCTCTCCAACCAGATGGAGGGAAGAAAATGGACCTTCAATGGAAAATTTCAAATTTTATAGACAAAAGTGAATTTTTAGACTTAATCATCTTATTGCCAAAACACAAAATCTAATTTTTGCTTTTTGGCCTAAAATGAGAACCGACGCATAAAATTGCACGAAACTTGACGTAAGATGTCGCGACAACCTCTCCAACCAGATGGGGGAAGAAAATGGACCTTCAATGGAAAATTTCAAATTTTATAGACAAAAGTGAATTTTTAGACTTAATCATCTTATTGCCAAAACACAAAATTTATTTTTTTGCTTTTTTGGCCTAAAATGAGAACCGACGCATAAAATTGCACCAAACTTGACGTAAGATGTCGCGACAACATCTCCAACCAGATGGAGGGAAGAAAATGCACCTTCAATGGAAAATTTCAAATTTTATAGACAAAAGTGAATTTTTAGACTTAATCATCTTATTGCCAAAACACAAAATCAAATTTTTTGCTTTTTTTGGCCTAAAATGAGAACCGACGCATAAAATTGCACGAAACTTGACGTAAGATGTCGCGACAACCTCTCCAACCAGATGGAGGGAAGAAAATGCACCATCATGGAAAATTTCAAATTCACAAAATCAAATTTTTTGCTTTTTTGGCCTAAAATGAGAACCGACGCATAAAATTGCACGAAACTTGACGTAAGATGTCGCGACAACCTCTCCAACCAGATGGAGGGAAGAAAATGGACCTTCAATGGAAAATTTCAAATTTTATAGACAAAAGTGAATTTTTAGACTTAATCATCTTATTGCCAAAACACAAAATCAAATTTTTTGCTTTTTTGGCCTAAAATGAGAACCGACGCATAAAATTGCACGAAACTTGACGTAAGATGTCGCGACAACCTCTCCAACCAGATGGAGGGAAGAAAATGGACCTTCAATGGAAAATTTCAAATTTTATAGACAAAAGTGAATTTCTAGACTTAATCATCTTATTGCCAAAACACAAAATATTTTTTTTTGCTTTTTTGGCCTAAAATGAGAACCGAAGCATAAAATTGCACCAAACTTGACGTAAGATGTCGCGACAACCTCTCCAACCAGATGGAGGGAAGAAAATGGACCTTCAATGGAAAATTTCAAATTTTATAGACAAAAGTGAATTTTTAGACTTAATCATCTTATTGCCAAAACACAAAATCTAATTTGTTGCTTTTTTGGCCTAAAATGAGAACCGACGCATAAAATTGCACGAAACTTGACGTAAGATGTCGCGACAACCTCTCCAACCAGATGGGGGAAGAAAATGGACCTTCAATGGAAAAGTTCAAATTTTATAGACAAAAGTGAATTTTTAGACTTAATCATCTTATTGCCAAAACACAAAATATTTTTTTTTGCTTTTTTGGCCTAAAATGAGAACCGACGCATAAAATTGCACCAAACTTGACGTAAGATGTCGCGACAACATCTCCAACCAGATGGAGGGAAGAAAATGCACCTTCAATGGAAAATTTCAAATTTTATAGACAAAAGTGAATTTTTAGACTTAATCATCTTATTGCCAAAACACAAAATCAAATTTTTTGCTTTTTTTGGCCTAAAATGAGAACCGACGCATAAAATTGCACGAAACTTGACGTAAGATGTCGCGACAACCTCTCCAACCAGATGGAGGGAAGAAAATGCACCTTCATGGACAATTTCAAATTGTATAGACAAAAGTGAGTTTTTAGACTTATTCGTATCATTGCCAAAACACAAAGTCAATTTAAAAAAATTTTTCTCCAAAAATTTACTTTATGTCGGTAAACGTCTCGAAAATACACTTTGAAAAAGAAGTTTTCTACGCATATTTGTTGCACATACTTTTTCCATTAAGATTATACTTGTGCAAAATGAAACTTTTCAATCAGCACATCGCTAGAATCACACTGTAGAGCGGCAACTTGACCGCCGAACGCACATACCGGTGGTGATGTGCCGATGCATGCCCGTGCCGGCCAAGCTCGTACACCGCATGGAGAAAGCCCAATACACGCATAATTATGTACCGGTACGCACGTGTACAATGCATGTGGAGTTTCCGTGGTGAAAATGGATGGCCAAAATGGGTTTCGCCGTCAAATTAATTTCTCTTAAACTGCCACGAAGAAATCGACCAAGGGTATATAGCAGACAACTTGCTGTGAAATGGTATGAAATGGTCGTGTAAAAAAATATTTCACATTTTGGGCAAACTGCAATTTCAAGGTTTCGGACTTCATCGATCGTGTCGGATCTTGTTATAAAGGTGTTAATAGTACAAGTGCTATTGGGTTAAAGGTGTTCGACTGTATTATTATATATTTTTTCCTAAATAAGGGTACTATTGGAAGACAGTTTGGAGTAAGAGATGCACCAAGGAGACACTATATGTTTTCCTAAATAAGGGTACCATTGGGAGACATTTTGGAGTAAGAGATGTACACTAAGGAGACACTATATATTATATATGTTTTCCTAAATAAGGGTACCATTGGGAGACAATTTGGAGTAAGAGATGTACACTAAGGAGACACTATATATTATATATTTTTTCCTAACTAAGGGTACCATTGGGAGACATTTTGGAGTAAGAGATGTACACTAAGGAGACACTATATATTATATATGTTTTCCTAAATAAGGGTACCATTGGGAGACAATTTGGAGTAAGAGATGTACACTAAGGAGACACTATATATTATATATTTTTCCTAAATAAGGGTACCATTGGGTGACATTTTGGAGTAAGAGATGTACACTAAGGAGACACTATATATTATATGTTTTCCTAAATAAGGGTACCACTGGGAGACATTTTGGAGTAAGAGATGTACACTAAGGAGACACTATATATGTTATATATATGTATATATTTTCCTAAATAAGGGCACCATTGGGAGACATAGTAAGAGCTGTACACTAAGGAAACACTATATATTATACATTTCTTCCTAAATAAGGGTATTGGATACATTGTGGTGTAAGATTATGTACACTAAGGCGACACTATTAATTATTATTTCAAATGTTTTAATACAGCTTACATAATCTACCATTAGCTTACGGAAATGGGTACAAGTGATTACCAATATTTCCTGATCGAGGTTTTGTCTGAGTTAAATGGTCCACAACAGCAATCACATTACATTGTGTGAAATAAATGTACCGGGAGGCCCTTATTATGTACTTGGAAAATTTGATCATTACAGAAACTTAATATCGATAATTAATGTAAACTTTTTTTGATTACATTACGACATAGCTACGTCAACTTAGGTGTAATTGTTTTGTGTGATTGTTTTAATTAGCCCTCAAAGTATATGTCGGCTGAATTTCGAATGTATATATTGGATTGCTTATAAGTGATGCATGCAGTAGACAGCTATGCCTTCCAGGGGGATGCGTCTCCCAAAGGTACTTCTTACACGTGTGTCTCCCAACGGTACCACTTGAAGTAAAATTACCTAAAGGAGACAAAATAACTGCGGAAAAGCAATATATCCAAACAGGCTTCCCTATTCCAGTAAGTGTGATACACATTAATAAAGGTCCTTTCGTCAATATTTTGATGGTGAAAGTAACAACTGTAATATTTGTTTTTCATGATATCTGGCAAAAAGTGAAATGTCTCCCTAATGTGCAATTTTTTCTGGTGTCTCCCAAAGGTGAAATCTAGTGGTATATATATATATATATATATATATATATATATATATATAAATTAAATCGGGAGGATGGCCTTAGCTTTCGATCCCAACCGGAGGCTTTGAGGTACAAACATAAAAAAAAAACATCCATTTATAGGGAAAAGGGAAAGCAAAGGATCATGGGCGGGATCCAAAATGGCGGGAAAATAATAGCCAATTAAAGATAAGCATCAGTCTAGAAAAGCCAACAGGAGTGTGTGTGTGTATATATATATATATATATATATATATATATATATAAATGGTTCGCGAGCAAAGAAAAATTAGCTTATGCCGGACTCGAACCCGCGACCTCTCGATTACCGTACGAGCGCTCTACCAACTGAGCTAATCAGCCCCTGTGTTGGTGGGCGGTCCATTTATGCCAATTATCTATTGCTCTATGGGGCTAGGTCAGAGGCCAAACCATATCTGCCGAGTAGCCAGGGATCAAGCCCCGGTTAGATGCAAACAACCCGGGTAACGGCAGTAGCGGGGATCACACAAACGGGACACAAGCCTTTTATGTGGTTGTACACAAAGTAGATTTATATGGAGAAACTGACTATATATATATATATATATATATATAACTTTGCATAGCACCTTTGGGAGACACCGTTATGATGAGTACATTTGGGAGACAATTTACATTTATGTCCACATCGCAACAATTAGACGTAGGAATGTTTACTACACAATTGGAGATTGCTCCCAAACAGACCCAAAATTTATGCCGGCAGCATTCAAGACTGTCAAAAAAGCGACTCCAGACATAGCTACATTTACTGGATACATGTGTCTCCTTAACGTTTTTTACTCCAGATGGTACCTGTGGGACAAGGTCGCCAACATGTATTTTATGGTACCTTTGGGAGACATGTCTCCCAATGTATTTTTATAAGCAAAATCATATATAATATGTAAATACAACATGGTCTGCATGAGAATGGGCAGACTAGTTTTCCAAAGTACATGTACATGTATTGGAAATTGACAACCTAGTTTTCGAGACAAAATGGGGAACCAGCCTTTGTGAACTTCCAATACCGACGGGATAATATCGACGATCCACTAGAAAACCGTATTCTTTCCCACTTCGGAATTAATGACCGCAGGAAAATGATGAAGAAAATTCGGGTGTGCTGTCATCTTTTAATTTTAACGTGTAGGCCTATCTCCATGGAAGAAATTTGCGCAAAGTACCGGTACATGTGTATATAGCTATTTTTGTTTTCACGAAGTGACAACTATTATTAATGAAGGAGTCCAACGACCCCCAGCTTTGACAGAAATATCTCCCAAAGCTGTTGTCTTTTACGTAGGCCGAAGCTTATGATGAACCCGACAGAAAAAGGACAAATCTGCAAAGATCCCGAATCTCCTGATAAAGACATCAGTGAGGTTACCAACGTCAGACCGGATTTGATCGGAAATAATTTTATGTCAACAAGCGACCACAGATATTATCTTTTTAACCGTCAGCAAATTGTATCTATTCATGGAACCCAGTCTATTTATTGTGAAATGAAAGAATGTATATAGCTTCATTTGATATAATAAACATACTTACAGAATAACACGAAAACAAAATAATAATTAGAAAACATGAAAATACCGAATGAGCTGAAATTCACGACCCACGAAGTGACAACTGATATTATTTAAATTTATTTGTTCAATGCGTTATAATTTAAAGTATCAGAATATACAACTCTCACTATGGGAATGTCCTCCGTTAAAAATGCACTTTACCGTTGATTCTCTTTTCAACGTAGATCATCTCCCGTGACCTCCGTTGATTTAATACTGGTTCTTTGAGTCCTGACCATAAATTTATTCAACCACAAACAGTCCGTGATTTCAACGGAGCTCTATGTACAGTCATTTTTCAGAGTTAAACCATGTTCACTCTAACAGTGGAAGGTCGTGGATTCGACGGAGCGTTCGTCAGCTTTATACCCAGCAAAACACACAAAGATTATACTTTAACGGGCCGTAGATTAAAGGATTATTTCCTGTTAACAAGCTTTAATTACTCTGTGGTGTTTATCATTAATAGCCGTTTGGCCGTGATATTTGGCTGGTGCAGTAAAGTATGGTAAAGTAACAAAA
>CM055829.1:1234451-1268642 GCA_029582265.1 Zoroaster sp. YZ-2022
TGACTAGACAACATTCAAGTGGGTACAGGGTTCGGACTTTGTCAGGGGTCGAAATTAACACTAGTCCACTAGTCCGAGGCTAGTGATTTCAGCAGCGGGATTACTAGCTGCTGGGGTTTGGGTAGTCCGATGGGCTAGTGAAAAACAAAATGAAATGAAAAAATAAACTATACTTTTATGCAAGTACAAAATACAGAGTCCACGTTTTCAACTTTATGATGACTACTAAAAAATGTGAAGGACTAGTAAAATTTAGACATAACTAATCCTGTGGGCTACCATAAAATTCAAGTTAATTTCAACCCCTGCATCACTGGCTGTACACTGAGCTAGTTTTACATTACAATTCGGCTATTTTGGTTATTTTTTTTTTACTTAACATAGCATCGGTACACTTCCATTCTGTTGTGTCTCAGCTCACGTCGTGTGAATAAAGTTTAAAGTCCTAATAACATTTTTTCTGTCGGTGGCACACTTTATTTTGTATCCGTTCGAATACTTAGAAGGTCAACCTCGTTTCCAAAGCTTACGAGCAGTTCCGGTATTCCTCTAACAAACGGCTCTCTCGCCCTGGGATGGGACGATTTCAATATCGAAAATGTTGGGATATTTAGATTAGGAACTTGCAGCTGATGTGTTTTTGGATTATAGTCTGATACACGGTTACCAAGAAGAGCGTGTGATGCAGTAGGGAGGCCGGGACTAGGTCATCTAACCTTCCAATCCTACACTTGACAGGTATTGGAAATTAACAATTTAAAACAATTGACGTGTTAAAATATTTTGTAGTAACTAATCAGCCTTACGGAAATCACCTTTCTCACCAGGGTATATCTAGTGGTGAGAACGAGGTTGACCCTGGAGACGAGGTTGTGTACAGGTTTCTTTTATCACGAGCATTTTGTAATGAGCGACTTTCACTTAAAACAATTTAAAGTTTTGGCAGTTAGGCCATCATGTGGATGTGTCTTTATACACACACACATGCAGACTGCAACAACATATTTCACTGTTTGGATTTATATAATTATGGTTCCCTCGTGTTCCAGTGGAGATTCGAAATAACGCCTTTCGTCATGCGCTGCTAAGTAGACAGGGCCGGATCTACCATATGGGCACTTTGGGCACGTGCCCAGGGGCCCCTGGGCATCAGGGGGCCCTCCATGGTGGTCGAAAAAAAAATTGAAATTTTTTTTTTTCCAAAAATGTTTTTTCCAAAAATGTTTTTTCCCAAAAATGGTTTTATCTAATTTATTTTATTTATCTAATAGATAAAAAAAAGTTATCCGAATCCGTCCACCCCCCCCCCCCGAAATAAATTAGTCAAAATGAGTGGTTTATTGTTGGTGAGAATGCTGCTGGAAAGTGCCGATTGTGTGTTAAACCAGTAACAATGGGCTAGATTGGCTGTTTGAGGTTCAAGGACCTTGAACATCAAACCTCGTACTGTACTTAAGTACAGTACTTGAGTACATGTACTTAGTTACTTTCCACCACTGAATAATAGTGAATGAAAATTAATAAATCCTTTGAAATAGTAGCCTTGTGTTGTTATTTTGCCTTTATTGATTAAATCAACTTTATTTCATGAAAGTCAAGTCAACTGATTGAAACTCATTTTCTAATGAATGCCAGCTTAGCATGTAGGCCTTTGTGCGTCTGTCTGACAGACTACAATGACTGTATAGTTGAGGACTTATTTGTCAGTTGGACAAATAAGGTATCTAAATATTGACAATCACCAAATTGTGAATATTTAGAGGAAAATGGAAAACAAAACTCAAAATTTTGCGCACGCGCGCTTCGCGCGCGTGCACATATTTGCGCACGGCCGCTTCGCGGCCGCACGCGAACGACCCGTGCCCGTGGGGGGGCCCTTGGAGTTTCAGGTGCCCAGGGGCCCTCAGAGGTGTTAATCCTGCCCTGTAAGTAGACATACAATTTAGGGTTATAACTCTTGATATATAAAGGGAAGGTATAGCATTTGTTATGGTGGGAAAGCTGCTTCGAAGAGTATGCTTTCTATATATTTCATCCTGGTATACATTACACATCCAACTCTTTCAAAGGTTGAGCTCGTGGATATTCACTTATAACCTAATTTGGTACATACACTTGCAGATTGCATCAACATAATTCACCGTTTGGATTTATATAATTATGGTTGGCCCATGTTTTTTTGTTTATATTAGGTGCTCGGCCGTATCCTTCTATGAGCGCTAAGACGATGCTCACTTCACTCAGGGATGGATATCGCATGCCAAGACCCGAACACTGTCAGGACGCAGTGTAAGTCTGTTTGTACCCATGTCTGAACTTGTGGAAAGATATTCCGCGTTAATTCGTTTATTTGATTTTGTTTTCCTTGAAGAAAGGAATACGTTAACGGTAAGATATATGATTGGTCCTTCAACAATAACCGGAAATAATTCAAATATTAATGTAAAATATACTTATTATAAAGCCAATGATGGTATTAACCTTCCCTAAAAAATTGTCGGAGTCATTTTAAAGAAAGCAATTTATTTCCAGTTCGAATTTTTGGACAGAGCGCTTTTTCCTACATTCCACGTAATTATGAGTACACACATTTGAATGCATTTCCATTTTGGTCTTGTGGACGACACAAGAAAGCTGAAAGTTGAAAACTGAAATGTTCCCAGATTGCCTGTCTAATGTATATCTTGATTCAAATAGAGTAAGCATACTCATAGAAGCAGTTTAGCCAACATTACCAATGATGTTTATCTTCACAGAGAATAAGCATACCGGAACTTATAGAAACAGTTTTGCAAACATTACAAATGTTGTACCTTCCGTTTAATGTATATCGTGATTCAAAGAGAGTAAGCATACTCATAGAAGCAGTTTGGCCATCATTACCAATGATGTACCTTCCCTTTTAATCCCAAAATAATAATAATCGACAGTTCTCAATCAATAAAGCACAAGAATCGGAGACGGTGTATTCTCACCGCTAGAGGGTTACGATACAAGAGTGTACACCATCTTTAATGTTGTAAATACCGGTTCATTACGTGCATTTCTCATCATCACAGGTACCAGATGATGCTAGCTTGCTGGGCCGATGATCCAAGTGACCGATTACCATTCTCTAAGATCAGCTTGAAACTCGAAAAGCTCCTGGAGACGGCCAGTGTACGTATGACAGTGTAGAGTTGACATTGGCTTTGTTCCTGTGGAAATAACAGTTTTTCGCGCGGTCATTATACTGCAGAATAAAAAACCAATGTCTTAATCCTACAGAAAACACCGAGAGTCGAACTTGTATTCTGATTCATAAAATAATGTCCATCGCGATTTTGTTTTCAAAATTACAGTATTCAGTAATTTTTATTTAAAAAAGAGCCAGAAGGAAACTAACAAATTCACATTTTAGGACAGATAAAATTCCAACTTTAATAGCCCGTGCGTCCGCATGACGCGAATAATTATAAACATCTACACATTGATTGGTTCAATCCTTCGTTTAACGTTTATAGTTATTTATCGCCAACGTTGATCACGTTTTCGTCGAATCAGATTGTCTTAACTGTATTAGGCATTAATGAATGTACATTCCAACAAATTATTCAATTATTTAAAGTCATTATATACATAAAATGATCACAGTTTTACACAAATCATACTTGGTGTAAGGTTGATGACAGCCAAACGTCCCTTGAGATATTTCTGTCCCATAATCAGTCGCTGTCGTTTTACTATTACTTTTTTCGAAATGAAATTACCTATTGTACAAACCGTTCTATCCATTATATTTGGGGGTTTTGATCTTTAGTTGGTTTCTACTCCGCAAATAACAATGGAAAATGTTTATCCAACGTAAGATTTCAACTCACCCAACTTTGTCTGATCTGGAGAATGGCGCAGGGCTTTGGTCGTCTAGGAAAAACTGGAGAGCATGCAAGTACATGTATCCTCAGACTGAATATTATGTGTCGTGGATTGTTCACAAAGTACAGACGACGAACGAACAAAAGACGATATACATTGACGATTAACAGTTAACTTATGAACTCCTCAAAAAGGTCGAAAAGCGGTAAAAATATCTGACGAAAGTGCATGAAAACTCATCCAAAAGCAAGGTAATATCCAAAAAACGCATGTGTGGCGAAAACCAGCGAAAAAGTCAATGAAGAAAACAACGTATATACAGCACTGTACAGCATACCAGTGAGCGAGTAAAGCTGGCGTTGATTGGCCTTTCGCATCACGTGATGTAAATATTTACAAAAATCTACATGAAAGTAAGGTAGTCACCACATGAGCCCCCTCCAGAGAGCAACTGTAAGGAAGGGAACGAAATGTTAAAGAAGAACATTGTTCAACCACAATCGAACTGAGCGTAGTGTGCAGGCCAGTGGACGCGACGGCCGGAACGGGTAGTCTGCTGGGGAGCTTGCTGGACTGGTCGCGTAGGCATCGCACCTGGTGGCAGAAGTGGGATTGTCGGAGGATGGTCTGGATTGGAGCGATGAGCTGTCAGTGACGGTGGTGAAAAATCGGTTGAGTGTTCTACGTCTAGATAGGCAACCTTCAATCTATCTAAACTGACAGTGTCTCTCTTACCATTGATGTCCAGCGTGTAGTATTTGTCTGCTCGCTCGAGCACACGATACGGGCCTTTGTAGGGAGGTTGGAGCGGTTTTTGCACGTGATCACATCGGACAAAAACGTGTGTGCAAGACAACAAGTCCCTGTGAAGCTGTGAGGTGCGGTCATGCGACCGTGTAGGTGCTGATGCCAACTGACGCATTGCACGTTGGAGCCAGTGCACATAATCTGCCGGGTCCAAACTGGCATCATGAACTGGTGCCACAAACTGTCCAGGCAGGCGGAGAGTAGTCCCATAAACGAGCTGTGCTGTGGAACAACCAATATCCCGTTTGACGACTGTACGGAGGCCAAGCAGAACAAGAGGAAGCGTTTCCGTCCACCGGTTGGGCTCATCCTGCGCCTTGAGCGATGCTTTTAACTGCCTGTGAAAACGCTCGACCAATCCGTTGGCGATGGGGTGGTAAGCAGTCATGCGAATGCGCCTAGTGCCCAGTAATGATGACAAAGCGTTGAACAGGGTTGATTCAAACTGGCGGCCTCGGTCGGTCGTGATTGAGGACGGTGCACCAAACCTCGCTACCCAGTGACATACGAAAGCACTGGCGACCGTCTCGGCGGTCATGTCGGGTATAGGTATGGCCTCCGGCCATCGTGTGAAACGGTCAATGCGCGTGAGTAGGTAGGACTGACCATTGGATGAGGGAAGCGGGCCAACAAGGTCAATATGCACATGATCAAAGCGGGCATCGGGTGACATGAAGGTCCCAAGGGGAGTGATGGTATGACGGTGCACCTTGGACCTCTGACAATGCATGCAGTTCTTAGCCCACGAGCGAACATCGTGGTTCATGTTGGGCCATACAAAGCGCGTTCCAACAAGCTTGAGTGTAGCCCGAATTCCGGGATGCGACAGTGAGTGTAAGGAGTCGAATGCTGTTCGGCGCAGTGCCTGGGGAACAAATGGTCGAGGTGTCCCAGTAGACATGTCACATGACAGGGTGGCTGTGCTGGCAGGTAGTGGAACATCCTGTAACTGGAGAACGGACTGCTGTTTGTGCTGGAGTAATTCCTCGTCCTTGCGCTGATGCGCGGCCATAACCAGGTAATCAATCGGAGTTGATGACTTGGGAGAGAAAGTGTTCAGGCTGATGCGTGACAAGGTGTCAGCAACTTCGTTGTGTTTTCCTTGAACATGTCTGATGTCAGATGTGTACTGCGATACGTAGTCAAGTTGGCGGATTTCGCGTGGGGAGTACCTATCCGAACTTGCTGCGAGTGCATGGGTCAACGGCTTGTGATCTGTGAAGATGAAGAAGGTGCGACCCTCCACTACATGACGGAAATGACGAATGGCAAGGTAAGTCGCTAACAGTTCACGACCAAACGTGCTGTATTTTGTCTCCGCGTGTTGCAGCCGGCGTGAAAAGAATGCAATGGGTCGCCAGTCCCCATGGACCTGCTGTTGTAGGACTCCACCCACTGCGAAATCGGAGGCGTCGACCATCAAGCACAACTCAACATCAGAACGAGGGTGCGATAAATGAGTTGCGTTCGCCAAAGCTAGCTTGACTGCCTCGAAAGCAGCGATTGCTGTGTCTGGGAGCTATAGTAGCTTCTTAGGTTTTCCCTCGAGCTGGTCGGTGAGTGGCTGTGTCAAGGCAGCACAATGTGGGATGAAACGGCGATAGAAATTGACCAAACCCAGGAACTCGCGCAATTTCTTCGTCGAACCTGGGATTGGGAACTGTTGGATTGCATCGGTTTTCGTGTCAAGCGGCCGAATTCCATGTTGGTCAATGTGGTGGCCTAGGAAATGCAGAGACGGAACACCAAATTCGCATTTTGCAGGATTCGCAACCACACCATAATGGTCGAGGCGCTCAAAAAGTGTACGAAGATGCAGCCCGTGCTCCTCTTCGCTGTGGCTGGCGATGAACAAATCATCAATGTAGGCAAAAACAAAGTCTAGCCCACATAAGACTTTATCAATGAAGCGCTGGAATGTCTGGGCCGCATTGCGTAAACCGAATGGCATCCCCAAGAACTCAAACAAACCGAACGGTGTAGTGATGGCGGTCTTGGTAATGTCACTCGGTTCGACAGGTATCTGATGGTACGCTCTGATTAAATCCACTTTCGAGAAGACGGTTCGTCCATGTAAGGATGAAGTAATGTCGTGAACGTGCGGGATCGGGTAGCGGTCGGGGACGGATGCATTGTTAAGAGCACGGTAATCGCCGCATGGTCGCCAATCACCCTGTGTGCCTTTAGGGACCATATGGAGAGGCGACGACCAGCTGCTATTCGAGGGGC
Organism: Zoroaster sp. YZ-2022; assembly: GCA_029582265.1. Taxonomy (NCBI): domain Eukaryota; kingdom Metazoa; phylum Echinodermata; class Asteroidea; order Forcipulatida; family Zoroasteridae; genus Zoroaster; species Zoroaster sp. YZ-2022. The sequence continues at coordinate 1,241,343 of CM055829.1, forward strand.
GGATGATTCCCAATTGCAGCATGCGATCGAACTCAGCTCTGGCAACTTTCAGTTTGTCTGGAGCGAGTCGTCGCGGCCTTGTAGAAACAGGTGGACCTTTGGTTGTGATGTGATGGGTGACATCATGCTTCGGCGTGGTGTCCTTGAAGCAAGGCCGGGTGATGGCTGGGTACTGACCTAAAATGGCTGTAAAACGAGTGTTCGAGGTCTGGCCAGTAAAAACAGGACTGAGGGTACTGGTGTACGAAGTAATACCTTGAACACTGACACTAGTGGTGGGATCTAGTAGTTTGTTGTTTTTCATGTCAATCAATAACCCAAAATGTCGCAAGAAATCTGCTCTCAAAATTGCAAATGGCACATCAGCAATCGTGAAAATCCATCGACATGCACGTCGTAAACCCAAATCAATGGTCAATGAACGCTCACCGTAGGTAGGTATCCGTGTCTTGTTGACTGCCTCGAGCACAACATCACTCTTACGGTATTGCTTGTCCCGTGGCGTAGGAGATACGATGCTAACCTCGGCACCGGTATCCACAAGGAACTTGGAGCCAGTGATCTTGTCGAACACATGAAAAAGGCGACATTGAATGGGTGTGCCAGCGGATGAAGTCGCCCCTATTCGCTGGCCTTGAAGTTTCCCGGGGCCGAAGGTGAATTGTGCTTGCGTGCGTAGCTACATTGGTCCTTGCAGTTACGAGCCTTATCCCCATATTTCCAGTGATACCAACATAGATCTGTGGTGTTGTCCCCAGCGGTAGAAGGACTGCGATCATTTCTATGGCGATACTGGCTGCTGTCACGGCTACGGTTCCTGCTGTGCCGATAGTGATTTTGTCGGACCATCATCTCCATCTGAGCCGTGAGCTTCTCTACTTGAGCTCGGAGCAGTTGTAACTCAGAAGGAACTGGTGGTTTGACGGCAGCCAGAAGAGGTAGTGCTGGTGCTGGAACCGTGGCACAGGCTTGGATTGCTGAAGCGGGCGGTGAAACTTCAACGATTTTGTCGGCAAGCTTTGTGAGTTGTGTGATATCCACATCACTAGTTGAGGCCAGGATAAGCTGGACATTGGTCGGAAGACGTTGCATGAATAACTGCTTTAGAATGGAGGGCTCCAGTGTACGATCCCCGAGTAGTTGCTCCATTTTGCGCAGTAGTTGCGAGGGCTTTTTGTCCCCGAGCTCTTCCGTTGTTAGCAGCTTCTGTAGGCGCTTTTGCTCTGACTCACTAGTACGTTTGATAAGTTCTTCCTTAAGTTTGGTATATGGTTGGGCAGACGGTGTGTTGATCAACAAATCTCTGACCTCTTGAGCGATGGAAGGCTGCAGAGAGGCTATGACATACGAGTACTTGGTGAGCTCTGATGTAATCCCTCGAGTGAGGAATTGCGTCTCAACTTGCGCAAACCAAATCACTGGATCATTGGGCCAGTACGGTGGGAGTTTCACGGATACTGCACTGACCGGCGAAGTTGCATGGTCCGGGGTTGAAGGCCCTGATTTAGTAGTCATCTCACGTGTATGTGTCACCACTTTGGGGTTTTGATCTTTAGTTGGTTTTTACTCCGCAAATAACAATGGAAAATGTTTATCCAACGTAAGATTTCAACTCACCCAACTTTGTCTGATCTGGAGAATGGCGCAGGGCTTTTGTCGGCTGGGAAAAACTGGAGAGTATGCAAGTACATGTATCCTCAGACTGAATATTATGTGTCGTGGATTGTTCACAAAATACAGACGACGAACGAACAAAAGACGATATACAATGACGATTAACAGTTAACTTATGAACTCCTCAAAAAGGTCGAAAAGCGGTAAAAATATCTGACGAAAGTGCATGAAAACTCACAATCCAAAAGCAAGGTAATATCCAAAAAACACATGTGTGGCGCGAAAACCAGCGAAAACGTCAATGAAGAAAACAACGTATATACAGCACTGTACAGCGTACCAGTGAGCGAGTAAAGCTGGCGTTGATTGGCCTTTCGCATCACGTGATGTAAATATTTACAAAAATGTACATGAAAGTAAGGTAGTCACCACAATATCATTAACACACTTTCCTATTGTTGTTCAATGAACCCTATTTGTGGCGAGATAACCAATCGTTCTAGTAAAATTAGTGAACTAATTTTCCAACTGAATTGTTGCCATCCAAAGACAGCAATTCCACGTTGGAATGAATATGAACAATGTGAATGCATTTTCACTATTGTCTTGTTAATGACACAATGAAATAAGCTGAAACTTCCACCGGTTTGTTTTTAAACACATCTCTTGATTCTTATCAACGATGGAGCATTTTACAGAAAGTGTACACTGGCTTTAAACATCTATTGTATGAAAAATTCTAACTATTGTAATATAAATTTACCCATTTGCCCACCTATATATATATATATATATATATTATATACCCTCCCTAATTTTAGTAAATTAGTTAAGGGAAACCATGCAGTAAGAGGATGGGAAGTCCAAATTCCTTTTGTTGGGGGCAGGTAGCCTAAATTCCATATTCCTCTATTGAAATGACCGACGATTTACAATAATAATTATTGAATTTGTTTTTCTTCTAAATTTCAGGATTACATTTCTTTAAGTGACTACCAGGAGACGCTCTATGAAGTAACCATACCCAGCACGTCGGACGAAAAGATTTAATTGCAGACAAGATTAAACTCGAACTGAGGTTCTAAACATATAGGCCCTATATACTTCATATATAATTACAAGTATCAAACAACAGTCTTTCACCTATAGCCGTTAAAGAACCTCATCTTTAGATAATATTGCGGTTAACTATCTATGAGGTTAACAGTATTGCCTGAAATACCGCCCTCTAGCGGCTTGTATTGCTTGGGTTGTAACTCGCGAGATTGAAGGCCACCCTTACACGATGTACAAACTGTGTGTCCATGGGTGCACACCCATCAAGCACACTGTTGCGTGTCCATCCCTTCCAATTAGTTGAACAATTAGTTTAACAGGGACGGATCCACAAGGGGTGTCAGTGGTCCCCACCCCACCCTTTTTGGCTGTATTTTTGATTGATGTTATTTTATTTTATTTATTTTATTTTGTTGTTTTGTATATAAATATTGCAAACTTCCTATAGAGAGACCATAAGATGTTTTTAACAAAGCGCTTAATATTTGTTTTCTAACAAATAGTAATAAAAATAACGGTTTTTGTATGTGTGGCTATGTCATGAACTATGACATGATAAATTCCAGTCGTCTTTCTTGTAAACAACGAGAAATAATCTAAAACAAAAGTTTTGATGTGTATGTTTTTCAAATAGTAAATGCGATCGACAGCAGTACTGGCATTAGCACACACGGTTTGATTTCTGCACACAATCTCATAGTTCTCGACAGACATTTATCAATAGTGCACACTGCCTTTATTAGGAGAAACAGTACAATGAAACCATAAAATCTGATCTTTTGAGATGTCAGCTGAAATTTAATTTGACATTGCATGTCAAATCTTAGTCATTGATATCTAGAAATTAAACAAGTTGCTTATTGATGTTATGTGGAGAAGTACAAAATGTACAGACTCTGCACACAAATATACACACACTTTTGCCCAGCGGAAAATCCCCCTGGTAGACTTAAGTTCACGCGAAGTGTAAACAAGTCATAGTACATAAGCGGGGCTTCTTCCTCCCAATGTCTCGTCTTCTCCCGGTCATTCATCTCGACTCGTTCCTCCTCGTCCGTATTCTGGCTGCCGTCAGACGATAATGAATCTATGTCGGTCGTACCCATTGAGGCCTGGATATCTTCGTTTTGTGGCGGAGGCTGAGGGTGTTCCAAGAAGCTGACTTCATGCACATCAGCAAAGACAAGCTCCATTGAATAAGTAGCCTGTGAGTAAAGACATGTAGGCATTGCTTTCGATTTTTATAACCAAATGTTACGGTTTTATTTTCGTTTGTATATGAAAAAGGATACAATTTGTTTGGAGTGGAAAAAAATGAAATAACTAAATCCTCAACGTTTGTTTGTTTGTTTGTTGGTATCCCCCGTTAGGAAAACGTTCTTATTGAGTCATTAGGCCAAAAAAGGTTCCTGGTCTCCGCGCGCGTCGCCTCAGACCCACGCGTCGGCATTTTCATTTGTTTTATTTTATTTTATTTTTTTGGGCGATGAAACTATGTCCAATTGCAGCCAAAATTGCTGGATCAATTGGGATTCTGCCGTGCTGTGTTTTAAACGACTTTTTCACATATGGGGTATTACCAAAAACCGACATGGAGCCGGCCCGTGACCAGCAACCTGAGATTTTGTTTGTTTGGCCTGAGGGGCAGCTGCTGTATTATTATTACCCAGAATGTTAATGAAAATTTCAAATATTCCATTATAAAGAAAAGGGTTAACCCAAACTATCTATATACACAGTGAATCAACGACTGGATATAGGGTCAAAAGCTTACATTGAAGCCATTAGACGCCATTTTTCCACTCTCATATTAACCACGCATAGCTGTGGTGTGTCTGATTGGATCGTTTGGTATTTGGCTATTTCTAGATGATCTTTTTATTGTAATTTTGTTTTCCTATTGGAAATTGTTTATTGGATATTGGATAATTAATTGTTTTTTATTTATTTATTTTTAATTTGGAATTATTTCAATTGCTAATATTATCTTACGTATATATGCACGTATTTTTTTAGCAGAGATCTGGGAGGGAACATCTTTTTAATGACTTTTTGTAACTTTTGCGTTATCCTAGACGGCTCCTGCTCACATATACATTTTCTTAAGACTGATCTAAAATCTAAAAAATAAAACACTTTTTGTAAGATTAAAATATATGATGTTATCACGTACTTTTTTAGGATGGCTCAAGTCGGCTTGTTGGTCGCTGATTTGGTCGGTGACAGTTGAGGTAACCTCTTGGCGTGTGGCTGAGTTGAGCAATGTCAATCAAACATATAGAATTACTACACCAGTCACAATACAACCTATCCGGCCTGTCGATCAAACAACACGGTCAAGCCTTTCCATGACAATTGTATGTCGGTTATACGTGCTTTGTTTATATACAGAGGCGTGAAAGAGTTTACCAGCGTTGCTAAGGAGGGTGGGCGGGGCTATGGCCGAATCATGATTGGTGTATTGAGGAGGATCAGGGGATATAGAACACTCCCCCAGTCATTTTAGAGGGGGAATGACTGACGCAATCATTTCCAATATTGTCCCCACTTGCTACAAAATTCTGATACATTTTTCCATAATTTCTCTGTACCCTCTTAGTTTGTATGTCGCCGTTTCATTTTCGTTGATCTTTTGCTTTCTTTTTTTCAGCTATAAACTCTTGCTCTCCCTATACCTTCATCTATTCATGTTTAATCTCTCCTTTGTCCGGTCCCAGGACCAGTACATGACTCTGCTTCTTATACCCTTTTCTTCTGTGTTCCTTTCTGTGTTCCTTTCACACCTGACTAACTTCTGCCCACTCCTTATGTGCATTTCTGTATATCGTCCATTTTGCCTTTGAGAAAGAACCTGCTAGGTTCGAAACGTAAGGCCATTAAATACTATTTTGCATTTATAACTACAGGTCCTTTAGGTTGGTAAGCAGTTTGCAACAGCTAATTCTCTATTTACCCTATAAAACAGTTTTATAGGCCACTCTATAATTCTTCATGATTTTTTGTTAAACAATATGCCACATACAGCATCTAGGAAGCATCAGAGACCCTTTGGCGGCCTCCTCCCACCCACCCCTTTCCACTCCCCTTCCCCTCCCCTTTCCACTCCCCTTCCCCTCCCCTTCCCTTCCCCTCCCAATGTTTACTATATATTTGATGGGAAAAGAGAAAGTGGACTCGGGAGGTAATGGATTGACAACATCACAAGTCAGCAGCCCTGAAACGAACGCGTTGGAGAATACAGCAATCCAGATTTGGCCGACCCTTTATGGCAACTCTGAAATACCTGGACACGTCTTTTCTTGCACAAAGACATTTGGGAGAGCTCGATTCGCATGACACAGTGTGTGCGTACAGCGCGATGTAAACACTTTCACAAAACGTCTGGGGCTCAAGATTAAGCCTTACGTGCAGTCCAATTCAACTTTATTCTTATACGTACCCCCAGACTGGCGATAATAAAATAACAAAAGAGATTTCTCCGCACCACTCAAATGAGAATACATAGAGTCGGATTAATGACTACTGCTAGATACAGCAGCATTTGACCAAGGAGGAAGGGTTTCACCGTAAACTGGCAAAGTATGATTTTGTTCACCCGAAAAAAATGGATTCTATAAGACAATTTAACTCTTGGAAAGCTTGATTGGGGTTAATGGCGGATAGCTGTTTGAATTTGATTGACGGGCCGAATGGCTGTATGGAGATGCGTAAAAGTATTTACAAATGGTCTAACATGACAAAGATAGCTATTTAAAAAATATATATATATATATTTCTTTTTTGAATAATAATAAAACTTCTTACCTTCATTTTCGAACCTGCTTAAGGACACATCGTCGGTATTGCGTGTGAAACGCACAGCGGCCCTGTTTCTGGCAGTCCAGAGAGATAGAAAGGTCGTGACTATTTTTGGAAACGAAACAGGAATCAAAACTCTCGCTTGCCTGACTTATTTCCTCCCAAATAATTTATTCTGATAAGTTCATATTTACATTAGGGATTCATGGCTACTGACTTTAAAGTTTTAACACAATAATTATACCGACAAAGTAGGAAATCGGCAACTGTGAGGTTGAATATATAACTAGATAACCAAATACAGTAAATATGGAAGTCGCATCAATAAGATTGATGTGTGTACCTGGTCACTTTTACATTTTGAATTCTTTATTGATGTGATTTTGTGAATGCATAATATTAAAACTGAGTTTTCCCGTGTGTGTCTTATTGTCAATGGTATAGTCATTGGCTATTAGTAGATATGATAAAATATGCAACATGGGAATATATAACATGCCATTAAAGATAATGTATATATGTTTTTATAATAACAAAATCGTCAAATAAGTTTGTAGTCGAGAACTGTACCATCACTTCCTAATTAATGTGAGCATGCAATACTAAAATGCATTTAAAGGTGTTTTTGTAATAAGCTGAAACGTAATAAGCTTGTTTATTATATTGTGATTAAAAGAGAGTCAGCACAGTCCTACTCGTAGAATTAAGCAGATTTGCTAATGTAATACCAATGCTTTAAATACATTAATTTTCACTTACTCTTTTACATTTGCGGGAACATGACCTGATTCCAAAACGAAATAAATATTGAAATTAGTCATTTTGTTCAGAAACACAACACGATGTGGCATGTATACTTTATTAGTCATTATGTTTAACTTTCACTTTATGTACAAGTTGTTAACCTTGTTTAACAGCAAAATTATCATGTCTTTTTCTACACAAGAAAAAATGTTTCTTATCAATAAGTGAAGTAAATAATAGAGCAATTTTATTTTGTCGTAAAGGGATGTTTTAGTAAGACTATACACTACTGATAAACTAAGAAACTGGCTGGCTGGCTGGCTGGTTGGCTGGCTGGCAGACTGACTGACTGGGTGGTTTGCTTGTTGTTTAGGTTTTTGTAGGAGTGGGGAGTTCTGATGTTATTGTTATTATGTGGTTTTGTGTCCGTTGTGTTTTGTAATGGAAAGGCTCCATGCTCCCCATGTTTATCAAGGGAGTGAACTTACTTTTTCGATGTCTCACAAGTCCAATAACCAGTATGCAAACAAGAAGCAGAACATAAAAGCCTACGGACATCACTGATGACACCAGAATGAGATTCAAAATAGAGTTACTGCTCCTCCCTGCGGGCATCCCTTCTGTTGTCTCTGAAAGACGTACAATATCAAACTCAAACATTACACAAATCATCAAACATCAAACAGACACATTACAGATGTATACGTGGTTATTGGAACCAGACCAAATTTCCCAAACACAAAGTGTGGTGGCTAAGAGAGGCCGCACAAATGTGAAATGGTTGTTTCCAACACAAAGCGGCAGAATTCGAATCGATGCAGCAATGTCAGCTGCAACTGGACATTGTTTCATAGCAACAAATGAAGCAAACTAAAGTCGCTGAAGCGCACTGAGACCAGAAACCGGAGACCTTTTTTAGCCTTAAAGTATGTATACAGAAGATTGAGAGAAATAACGTGATGAATTGTGATTAATTGACTCACGGATTGTTGGACGCAATGTTGTTGTTGAAGAATCCGTGCTTGGGTGTATAGGCGTGGTACTCGTTGATGTGTCTGGAACTGTGTTAAACAAAATGGCGGAACACAGTGTTATGTAACATATCAATACACTGCAAAAATACACTATTAAAAACTACACCCGTGGTGTTTATATTGAAAGAATAAAGATGTCACCACTGATGTTATGTTAACACCAGTGATGTTGTTTTGTTTTATTTTGTTTGTTTTTGCTGGGTATAGACGAGGTGACCAATGACATCACATGTTTACAGAAGAGCCCCAAAGGTCAAACTGCGCCGGGCACAAAATGTACACTTGTCTAAGACAAGCAACACGTAATCTTATTTTTTGCGATATCAGCAGAAATTTCTTAATTTGATTTATAAGGCACTAACATTACATCTCAAATCTTATTCATTTGAAAATGAGTCCTCTGAAGACAAATATTCAACATTTGAATTAATACGAGCAATATGAATGAATTAATTCTCACTATTATATTGTAACGAAACAAGGAAATAACCTTAAACTTTTATAGGTTGTATTTTATAATTATTGTTGTACACATGTACGTATGGAGTGTCATGGTCGAGCGGTGTAGTGCATCGGATTTGTGTTCTGATGACTGAGTCGTCAGAATGTACGTTCGAATCTCAACTGCGACCATGGTGCTTGTGTCATTTAGCAAGACACTTTACCATAATTGCTTCTCTCCACCCAGGGGTAAATGGGTAATTGTGAGGGCAGAGTTGGTTGTTGTGTTTGATTAGCCCTATATGCGCTAAAATTGCAGCAATTGAGCTGTATATTCCCCAGGGAGCTGAGATGGTTTCAGGAATGATTTATGCGCCTGATGAGCAGAGGTAATAATGTAATGCGCCTTGAGCACCATCATCATCATCATCATCATCATCATCATCATCATCATCATCATCATCATCATCATCATCATCATCATCATCATCATCATCATCAATCATCATCATCATCATCATCATCATCATCATCATCATCATCATCATCATCATCATCATCATCATCATCATCATCATCATCATCATCATCAATCATCAATTAACTGAATGCTAGGTTAGGGCGACACTTTTTCGTAGAATTTGTTTTATTAGGGCGACTCACCTGATTAGGGCGACAAATTGGTGTCGCCCTATTGTTTTATCTACCTTTTAACGAATGAATTAACTGTTTTTTTTTAATACAGAAATCGCTTCCTTGGGCTGAAACACATGCATATACATATACAGACATTTTACAAAAAGTGTTTACAGCCAGTCTGGCTTTAAACGGAAAACGAAATAAATAAATTTATAATGTGAAGCAGTTATTCTGTTACAATTTCTCAGGGTAATGTTTGAGAAATACGGAATACGTAAATATTATACTCACCCTTTTGCACAATAAGATTCGTTGTTCCGTGTTTTGATCCGCCAACACTACCTACATAACAGGTAAACGTACCCTCATCCGAAATCAGCACATTCGGTATTGTCATGGTTCCGGTTCGGTTATCAAACTGTACCTGTCTTGTGTAACGAGAATCTATTCCTGAACAAGAGGCCATAGTTGAGTCAGTCACGAGCCACTCGAGTGTGATCCCATTGATGCAGGGTGGGACCAGTGCACCATCGCTACCGGTCACATTGCACTCCAACACGGCGTCTTCTCCCTCAGCAACGGTGAGCGTCCCCTGAGTCGACACACTGAGCCCTGTATGGCGTCCCAAGACCAGTAAGAAAACAAACTTTTATGAAATAGTGCTAGTTGCAGATACCCCAGTAGCAAATACGGGACGTGTGTGCAGTAATGTAGGCCGGGTGTTGCACTATTAGAGCTTAGGATGGGTGTACATTAACGGTACCCACAAACATTAAGTATTGACCCAGTACTGACATTATTTCGGCCTAATGTTTGTTGTGTAAGGTTTGTTAACACTGACCAAAGGATGGGGGCTGTGGGGTGTGACGATTTTCAATTGGCAAATTGAGCTTCAGTCGATAAAATTGAGACTCAGTAGGCACATAAACCACCAAATCAAGCCATTTATAATCCTCGTTTGCCATTTTTCAGGGAATTTTACGCCTCCCCCTCAGTTGTTTACGCCTCCCCCGGTACCTGCAATCGACGAGGACATCCCCTTTTTAAAGGTATATTCGGTAGGGTTTAGGGCTACATTTTTAACATGCTAAAATACAAACCTGGTTCAAACCCTTCCCAAAAGAACAAGAAGCATGAGGGCTGTCCAAATTAAAATAGAGTCCATGTACTATGAGCAGGTGACAGATTATTAAAAGCAAATGATGATGAACATTTGCAGGAAATGATTCGTAGGAATAATTAGATGGAGCATCAACAACAGATGCAGGTATCAGAGAGTTCCAAAGTCTACTAAAAGATACTGAAAGGGAACCTCTGATGATGCATGTGAAGTCCGGACTATTGGAATGACACCTGCACGATGATGGGATGCAGATGACTTTCTAGTAGACCGGTAGTACGAGGCTCTCCAGTGAATGAGGCAGCATATAATTTAAAACACTTCTTTCTGCGAAAGACTGAAAGCCCAGCAACAAATAAACATATAACGAAACACATGGAATAGGCATCTTTAAACACCGAGTAAAAAATGTTCAAGTCATGTACTCAGTTACGAAACATTTAAAAAGAGTTAAAATACCATCCTTCCTTCCTTACCTTGAAAGAGACATACCCTCAAATTCACCAAAAACGATTAAATTAAATGCGTAAAATAGATCCATGATTAATGCACTTCAGCTAAGATCAGTAGTCAAGGACAGATACATATTAAATTACTGTCAATGGTTAACCTGCAAAGGATGTTTCTTACTCCAACAAGTACGGAGTCTGTTAATGCATGCAACCAAATAAGCCTGTGCAATCAGCACTATGTAAATTATGCTTAAGGCATAATATTTGTGCTTATTTAATATCATGAAACCATCATGTTCTTTCACTTCATTTTCGAATTCATTTTCGAATATAATGTCAACATTGTCCGCAAAACGGGTTATTGTGATAATACAACACTTCCCTTACACAAATCTACACTAGGGTTGCACAATTTTTTCTAGGGGGGAATGTCAATACTTGAACATTTTGTATCCTGCAGCCTCAAATGGGAACCTATTTTTTCAAAATTCTGAATGGTAGGGGGGAGCGGCACACGGCGGCACAGACCTCAAATGGGAGGGGGCACGTGTTCCCCGTGCCCCATTGGTACGCCACTGATAATATCTCAATGCTCTTTACATAATAACCCCTTTCTCAGCTCCCAGGGGAGTATACAGCCCGAGCTACCGTAGTGCTTCAGCGACATTTTCAAACATAATATCAGCCTCTAACCTCACAGGTATACTATCACAGACAGGGCTATGAGGAAAATCAGAATCATTCCAGACACCTCTAACACCAAAACGTCAGCCAAGCTCATATTTGTCCATGACCCTACCGTCATTTCTGAGAGAGAAAAAAATAACCAGAGGAAATACCTCTTTTTTGAAAGATTTTCCTTTTAAGAATTAGACATGTTCAACAATAATTTGAGTGATTAAAAATATTATATAGAACCTGAGACGGAAATATTATTTTCAAAGGATGTTTCAAAACTGTGCACGGTGTGTTTTTACAGAAATACTTTGGTCCATTCACTAGGGTTTGGTCAGTACGGGGGACCTGGGGAACACCAAGATTTTAAGCGGGTACTTGAAGCTCTGAGCAAGCAGAGCCTGGAGGACACATGACTCGGAAGGGGGAGGGGGACACTACTAAGGGACACGCCCTACTAAGCCAATAGGCCCATCACACTATAACTGTTCAACTATGCTTTTTTGACAATATTATTTAAACTCCACTTTGGCAAAAAGCAAAAGTTTCCGGTTTCAAATTATTTTGAAAATGAATGTATATCCCTGGGAGATTTATATTCCACGTTGGAATGAATACGAACAATATGATTGCGTTCTCAATGTTTATCTTTATAATGAAATGAGCTGAATTTATTAAAGGTTTGTTTGTATACAAATATCTTTTGATTCGTATACAATATGGATGCATTTAGAGACCAAAATGTGTATCTTTAAAGGAGCGTATTTTTTTTACTTTACTTATTTTTTTAAATTAATTCCACACCTGGCTAACTTCTGCCCACTCTTATGGTTAGGCCTTCGCGGGGTTGTGGGGACTTATAACAAAAGGGTAGGCAAGAACACCGTATCTGTGGGGACATTTTCATGTCCCCATAGCACTTTTTGGTCCCCACAACTGTGTGTAAAAGCGAGTGTATGTCCCCACAATTACGAAAAAAGACTGTGTGTTTATGTATGTGTGCGTGTTTGTACGTTGTCCATTTTGCCTTTGAGAAAGAACCTGCTAGGTTCGAAACGTAAGGCCAATAACTACTATTTTGCATATTAATAATTCGCTCAGTTTCATTTCGGGTGATTATTACCAAAGGTCAGGAGAGCAAATTATATTCTAATGTTATCTCTATATTAATACATGTCCATCTCATAACACTCTTATCGAAAACAAAACAATGCATCCACATCAGCACCACGGGAAAAAACCCAAAAGGCTTCTCGATTTAAAAGTAAATGTCACCAATTACTCTCGGTCATCTCTGTATTTGTTAAAGTGAAAAAATAATAATAATTAAAAAGAAAAATATTTGGGGTTTCCCGTGATGCTGCAAGGATAGCATTTTTCATTCTAGCTGTCAGTATAAAACAGGTAAAAGGCACGTGAGCATCATGGGGATTTCACTTTACACTGAGATAGATCAAAGTTCCTCAGTGATATTGTAGCTATTTAGCAATAGCTACAATAACTGTTCGGATTTTCTTCGCCAATTTAGGATTAAACAAGTTTAGGCTTTTCTGTTTTATGTTGGAGAACTGTTACCCTCCCCCTTGAATATTTAGTTGACACTCACTGCAGATATGGATCAATTGGGTATTAAGTGTATCGCTTGGGTGAATTTGATTGGTTGCATCTCAAACGGTAAGTAACGCCAATGTGCCACATTCTTGTATTTATGTATTATTTATTTATCCGCAGTCTGGCGATCACTTTTTATGCATATTTGCCCTGAATAAGGCTAAAAGGCCACTGAAGGTACAGGGCTAGAAATAGAAGAAAAACAAAAAGTAAATAGACTCAGAGGAGCTGAATGTGGGAATTGAAACAGGATAGATAGTAGAATGGAGGGATCATAGGGGTGAGTTTGTTAGAACATAATGACTAGGTGATGTTTTTTTTTATAGATAGAATCGCAACTTCCCGGTTGGAACCTTACCTGGCTTCAGTGTGTCCATACTGTTAACGACACAACAACATAGAAAATAATCAGGCGATGAAGTAAGGGGCTTTCCTAAGAGATTGTTATTGTGAACACACCGTCTTAAGAAGCCATCGAAAACACCAATCTACCAACATACCAACGGCCCCTTTCTCTACAAAGAAGAACATTTACTTTTCAAATAAGGCATTTCAAAGTAATTGACGAGGGCATGGAAACCAAATAATATAAGCTAATCTACCAACATACCAACGGCCCCAACCCCAACCCCAACCCCAACCCCAACCCATGTCCCTTTCTGCGCTAAACTTGGGTTCTAACACTGCTGGTCACGTCAATTCCAGGTTGTATGTTTTCTGTCAAGAATTTAAAAAAAAAATACATACCTCCACCCTGGGTCCCTCCTCTTTCTGCGCTAAACTGAGTGCTAACACGACAGGTCAATTCCACATTCTTTGTTTTCTGTCAAGAATAAATAATACGGAACATTTTGTTTCTTTCATTTGCATAATAGGCGCTACAGAATTCAGCGTGTCGACTCAGGGGACGCTCACCATTGTTGAGGGAGAAGACGCCGTGTTGGAGTGCAATTCAACCGGCAGCGATGGGGCATTGGTCACACCTTGCATCAACGGAATCGCACTCGAGTGGCTCGTGACTGACTCAACCATAGCATCTTGTTCAGGAATAGATGCTAATTACACAGGACGTGTACAGTTTGACAACCGAACTGGAAACTTGAAACTACTGAATGTGCTGCTTTCGGATGAGGGTGTGTTTACATGTGAAGTGGGTAGCGGCGGCGGATATGAAAAAAATACAACATGTCTTATCGTGAAAAGGGGTAAGTGTATCAGTAGCGGATCCGGGGGTCAAAGCGGCCGTGTGTCTCCCCTTTGAGAACATTTTCTGCTTAACAGCTCTGTGAAATTGACCCCAGACCTTAACTTTCAATAACTTTGAATACCACCAATAAAAAGCTGGTTTTAAAATAACACCAGTATAGTGTCACCTTTATTCTTCTGTGGTGTTCATATTGGAGGAGCTACCCGATATAAACACCACTGACGGTGTTTGTGCAGTGTATTTATATATTACACTGTGTCAGGCCAGTTCGCAGTGTAGTTGGTCCACAGTTTATGTATGAATTGAAAATGCGATATAGAACGAATGTTTTGCCTACATTTTCCCGTCGTTTTTACGGCAGATTTCAGTGTCAAAACAATACAACAGGTGAATCCACTCAGAGGCGACAACGTCACCTTGCAGTGCTCTGTAAGATCAAATTCCACTTGAGAGTGAATCAAACATTCGTTTTTTGCCGATCGAAAAATGTAATGCATTTGAGCTGAAACTTTCCATAGATGCACGGGCGATTCCAGGTCTCCAAATTGCCAAGGGGGGCACACAAAATTGTATGACAAATTTAGGTGCATGGCGATATAAGGGAGCTACTACTCATCTTTGCCCCGCCCCCTCTGGATCTGCCAATACATGGTTGGTTGTCTAATATACAGTCTATCTGTATTCAAAGAAAGTACGTCTACTCGTAGAAGCAAGCAGTTACCGTCACCTTGTAAATGTAAATGTCCAAAATAATAAGAATAAAAAGGGTGCTAAAATTGTTGTCAATCAAAACAAAACCAAATTATGGTGTGCCATGGTCGAGCGGTTTAGTGCATCGGATTTGTGTTCTGATGGCCGAGTCATCAGAATGTGGGTTCGAATCCTGCTTGTGTCTCTGAGCAAGACACTTAACTATAATTGCTTCTCTTAACCTTTGAGGACAGAGATGGTAATTGTGTTTTATTAAGCTCGTTGCGCTACACATTTGGCAGCATGGGCTGCATACTCCCCAGGGAGTTGAAATGGCTCTAGTAATGATATAACTGGCCCGATGACAGGGGTAATAATGTTCATGCGCCATGAGCGTCAAACTTGGCGGATACCGGCGCAATGTAATTGTCTGTTATTATTAAATTTAACAGAACAGTGTTATTTGACATTTTGTTTAACACAGTTCCAGACCAATCAACGAGTTTTACGCCCACACACCCAAGCACGGATTCTTCAACAAAAACATTGAGTCCAACAATCCGTGAGTCAATTTCTCTGGGTAAGTTGTTTAAACTTTCTGTATACATTCTTTAAACCATTTCCATGATTTTTATATTCTGACAAAAAGGAGCAAATTCTCAGTCTGAATTTTGTTTCAGAACTACGTTTAGGATAGGGTGAATAATTAATAATTTATAAACTATATTCAACTAAACGGTAAAATTTCAATCTAAAAACTTATTTGATGTAAAACTGATGTTGGTTACAATCTAATATATTTTGTCTCAGGTGCTGAAATTGTTTAAGAAAGAATGTTATGTATTGCCATTAACTGCCAATTCGAATTTAGGAAAGAGTTTAGGCCAAAAAGTCTCCGGTTTCTGGTCTCCGCACGCGTCGTCTCAGACCCGGGCATCGGCATTTTTAATTTTTTGCTATGAAACGATGTCCAATTGCATATGGAACCCGAATTGCAAGGCCTCTCTTAGCCACCATACTTCGTATAATTAAAATACGAATTTTGGTCTGGTTCCAATAACCGCGTACACATGTTTCACTGGTTGGGGAAAAAAATACCAAAAAAGAAAACAAAAACCAAACAAAACAAAACAAAACACGCGTCGACCTATAACCAGAAACCGGAGACTTTTTTGGTCTTAGTGTTAAACACTTCATTTAAGTTGTCATATTGGCCTATGGAGAAGTTTTCATGGAATTCTGATCTGCCGTCGGCTTTTAATTCGGTGAAAATATAATTTGAAACATGTTACTGAATATAATGATAGCATAATAGCGGCTCAGAAGTTTAGACATTTACATTTCTATAAGATTGTTTGATACCTATATCGTACTATCATCAACATAAATAAGTTAAAGGTATGGTATACGATTGGTATTAATTAAAAAATAACAAAATGGTCATATTGTAAAGTGAAACTTACTTGGTTGTAACGCTGATGATGTCATCAATCTATAAATGCTTTGTGTGTTAGGTGGCTCTCACTTAAAAAAAAAAACTGAACAATTAATAATCTCCCGCTCTCCCCTATACCTTCTTCCATTCACGTTTAAAATCCCTCCTTTGTCCGGTCCCAGAACCAGTACCTGACTCTGCCCTTTGTACCTTCCTCTTTTGTGTTCCTTTCACACCCGACTAACTTCTGCTCACTCTTGTTTTTGTATGTTTATCGTCCATTTTGCCTTTGAGGAAGAACCCGCTAGGTTCGAAACATAAGGCAATTAACTACTATTTTGCAATTACATTTCACTTGTACAAAGGAAAATAGTTTATAATATTGTCAAAAAAAGCATAGTTGAACAGTTATAGTGTGATGGGCCTATTGGCTTAGTAGGGCGTGTCCCTTAGTAGTGTCCCCCTCCCCCCTTCCGAGGCATGTATCCTCCAGGCTCTCCTTGCTCAGAGCTTCAAGTACCCCCCTTAAAATCTTGGTGTTCCCCAGGTCCTCCTACTGACCAAACCCTAGTGACTGGACCCTGGTATTTCTGTAAAAACATGCCAATGTAAAGTTTTGAAATATCTCTTGAAAATAATGTTTCCGTCTCAGGTTCTATATCATATTTTTAATCACTAAAATTATTGTTGAACATGTCAAATTCTTAACAGGAAAATCTTTCAAAAAAAGAGGTATTTCCTCTGGGTATTTTGTTCTCTGTCTTAGAAACGACGGTAGGGTCATGGACAAATATGAGCTTGGCTGACGTTCTGGTGTTAGAGGTATCTGCAATGATTCTGATTTTCCTCGTAGCCCTGTCTGTGATAGTGTGTTGGGTCCGTCGAAAACGTAAGTCCTGGTGCATGCGCCTCATCGTTACATTAGTTTTACTACTCAGTAAATCAAGAAAACCCAAAGCCTGGTCCTAGATATTGAAAATGTTCATACCAGATATGAGATACAATCTTATTAAAACTTTCTTTGAGTAGTGATTAGTTATAAAAAGAACTGTTGGTTACAACTCGACGTTTCGATCAGTATGCTCTGATCTAAGCTTGGGCGATGACACGATAATATCGAATATCGCGATATATTTTTTTACGCGATTATGATATCGAGAACTTTTTAAATCATCGAGATATCGGCAGATCGCGATGAAAAACATATATCGCGATGAAAAAACAATTATCGTGAAGAAAAAATATGTCGCGATTAAACGAAATCCTCGATTGTCATTTGGGCCAGAAATTCCCTGGGAAAAAACTTAGGAAGTCTTTTCAGCTTTCGTGAGAAACAAAATCGAACTACTTCTGTAGTAAACCAACTGTCAAGATCACAAAGGAGCCGCCTGACAGGGTGTTGTTTAATAATCCACCGCCACTCAAAGAAATCTATTAAGACTAATTTTTTGGGGTTTTGGAAGTGAATATAACACTCCGGGGATAGGATAGCCACGCTATACCTTAGTGCGTGAGGGTACGACCCTCCCTACCCCACTAACTTAAAAAGTACACGTCAATAAACAAACACAGAGCTAAGCAGCATGGCCAGCAGTGTAGCACCCGCTACTTATACCTAGACATAAGGTAGGTACGACCCACCCCTGCTCACCAAACTAAAAGTTACCTAACAACAATGTTCGAAAAAGAACATGCACAGCAAAAGTGAGTATCTGAAAAGAACAGATACTTGTTTGCAAATTTCATTCCCTTAAAATACAGTAAAGTACTAGATCATCTAAAAATACACATCAAACTTGAACCCCGATTATAGAGCAAAACTGCCCTAAAGAATCGGTGCACCAAAGAAAAAATCTTTACACAAAATTACAAATGCCGGAAAAAGCCGGTCATTTTCTACGAACACAGTACTCTGCGAACACACCAAGTGTTGCAGAATTTATCCCTATTTAATCTAGAAAAATCAGCCCTAATACGTTCCCTTAGGGCACCTTTAATCCGTAAAAGTAACTGGTCAGCGGTAGCGTGTGACTTGTCGAACAAGGCTTCACACCGTGAAGACCAAACAAGCCACCTGACCACGCTGACCAAATACAAAATTAGCACGGAATCTGGACAAGTGTCCAGACCCGAACCATAAAGTACACAATTTTCTGTAAGGGAAAAAGGTTTTCCCTTGATTTTTCCCCCCACATGCTCCATCCAAACCCAAAGTTGGGAAAGGAAGGAACAACCCCAGAAAACATGAGAAATGCACTCCCGATTGCCACAATTGGCCCTCGGGCATTTCCCATTCCCAATACCCCATTTAAAAACCCGGTGCGCTGTTTTCACAGCACCCCAAACTATTCTCCAATTCAGATCCCGAAGTCGGTGATCTAAATTGGAGTTGTGAATATTTTTAAAAACCTCATTGAGGTTACAGACGAAAATGCCGGGAAGCTTGACTGCCCTCTGGTCGAGAAAGACATCATAAAGACGTTTTACTGTCACAGAAGACCAGTCAACATCCGGCATTAGATTAAAAACAAGCAGGACTAAGCTGCAAAAATACACATAAAAATAAACAGGCTCAAAGGAATGAGGCGTACAGTTACTAAAGAAGCCAGCTGGGAAAACTCTGCGAAGCGATAACGCCGACCAGTAAAGGCCAAAAAACCTCCATGGCGGGCCATCATCATCCCACAGACACCTCATTCCCTTGACAAAAAGAGCATCAGATTTTATCCGCAGATCAGTGAGACCAAGTTCACCTTTATCGAGTGGCTGGTACAAAACTGACCTGCTAACCAATTCGGTTTTACCCGACCAAACATAATTAAAAACTGCTCTGGTTATCACCTTCTCTACAGAAGCAGGAAGGGGATAAATAGGAGCTAAATAAAACAAAGGTGAAAGAACCAATGTATTTACGATTAAAACCTTCCCTAAGTGGGTTAATGTTCTATCTTTCCACATATTAATAGTAGAAATGACAGAAGAAACACGTTGATTCCAATTGATCAGAGCCATGTCGCCCCTACCAACTAGAACACCGTTAATTTTTATAGGTTCTGCAGTCCATTTAATAGGAACCGCAGACAAAATTGACTCAGGCCAAGTCCCTAAAACTAAGCCCTGAGACTTGTTCATATTGAGCCGAGACCCACTCGCTCGTTCGAACAAGCTAATTACTTCGAACAGTCGCACCAACGACCTATGGTCCCTTACGATACAGGTGGTGTCGTCAGCGTACTGAACGACTTTGCATTGCAAACCACCCGATCCAGGGACAGTAAGGCCACTGATGCGACTGTCCTTCATGACAGAAACCACAAAAGGTTCTATAAATAAAACATAAAGGAGAGGAGAAAGGGGACAACCTTGTCTCACTCCTTTAGATAATAAAAAAGGGTCAGACAAGTGACCATTAATCAAAACTTTACTGAAAATATCAGTGTATAAAATGTTTATCCAGTGGATAAACTTAGGGCCAAAGCCAAAACGCTCCAAGACCCTAAATAAAAAAGACCAATTGACTCTGTCAAAGGCCTTGCTCTGGTCCAGAGAAATGACGAGGGAGTCAAGGTTCTTCTCATCCGCGAAAGCCACCGAGTCCCGAAGGAGCCTGATGTTATCATGGATGGATCTCCCCCTGACCCCACAAGTCTGAAAAGGACAAATTATATCTGGCAAAACTTTGCCGAGCCTAGTACACAAGACCTTTGACAGAATTTTATAGTCCACATTCAAAAGAGAAATAGGACGTTTATTTTGGGGATCTAAATGATCCCCTTTTTTTTCTAAAAGGGTAATAATACCCATTCGCTGGGAAAATCCCAGCGAATTAACTAAAAGCACAATTAAAGACGTCGTCGAGGAGGTCTGGCCCAATTAAATCCAAGAAACAGATGTAAAATTCCTTGGGTAGACCGTCCTCACCCGGCGTCTTACCGTTGCCATGCTGCGAACCGCCGCATCAATCTCCGAAAGCTCAAGTGAGCTTTCGAGTTCAACACCTGAGGTCCTCAGCTACACTCACATTGAGGTTATCTAGAAAAATGACTGTAGATCCCTTTCGGTAGGATCCCTCACAGAAAAGGTCGAAATAAAAGTTTCTATAAACATCGATGATATCATCAGTGGTGTCATAGACGTTTCCGCCCGGGGCACGCACTGATGAAATCAAACGAGTTTTAAAACGAGCTGTTTCGAGCCGGAAGAAGTGCTTGGACGGCTTCTCCCCTTCCTCGAGTTCACGGGCTCGCGAACGAACCCGTGCACCCTCTGCTTCAAAGCCATCCAACTTCTCCAACTCTTTCTTTAAAGACTCATGCTGGAGCAACAGATCAAGATCTGTGATACCAGCGTTAAGTTTAGAAACAATAAAATTTAAGGACTTTTGAAGAGAACTTCTCTTCTGTCCCCGTTTTCTAGATAACCTCCGCGAGTGGCTAGAAATAAAGTTTTAATACGCTGTGACGTCCTCCCACCAGAGGAGTTCATTGTCAAACCCTCCTTGAGGTCCGCCAACCAGCGTAAACTTTACGAAATTCCCGTTGAAAGTAGGTATCGGAAAGAGTGGAAACATTACATTTACAAAGCCCTTCACCATCACCCACAATCTCAGGGCAATTAAAATTTAAAATAACACCATCATGATTGTTAAAATGGCATGGCGAATGCAGACAAGACACCACATCCAGAGAACTTGACACATAAAATCGGTCAAGTCTACTGGACACAGTGTTTGACGCATTACGCCACGTAAAAGAAAACGGCTATAAAAACCGCTAACAGTCAATTAATTAAAAATCTGATATGAGTTGGAGTAACTCAGTGGACCCGATACCACACAAGGTGGAAACAGAGCCACGTCTATCCAAATCAATATCAGTAACACAATAAAATCCCGGTTAAAATAATGGGAATATTCCCCGCCAAATGAAATGCTAAATTTAAAATGAAACGTTTACGGGACTTGGGGTCATTGGGAGCATAAGCCGTACACAACTTAATACTACCCAATGGGCCTTCAAGAACACCGCTAATAATTCTCCCTTCGTTATCAAACGAAGGGTGAATAAAATCATAAGTACAACGTGGGGACAGAAGGATGATGGTACCACAGGAAAAAGATGTGCCAAAACTGGCAAACATCTTCCCCTTCCATTCTGCCCTCCACGAAGCTAAATCATTATCCGAACCAATATGACACTCTTGCAAGCAAGAAATGTCATACTGGCTACAAAGTTTAAAAATGCGTGATCTCTTTACAGAGTCGCGCATCCCATTAACATTTAGTGAAAAAATAGCGACCATAATTATTGGTGTTTAAAAATAAAACAAAAAACACATTACGTGGGGGCATTCTCCGGAGACTCCGGGGGGTGGCCCCTAGGTTTCCTTGGAGCAGGAGTTGGTTTAGGACAAGTGTCCTTAACCTCCTCCTGCTCCATTTCCGACTCCGAAGAAGAGTCGGATAAATTCTTCCCCTTTACAGGGGTGGCCCGTTTCGCTGGGATTCTAGGCCCGGTGGAAGAGTCCGAATCCGAAGAGGAACGATTCCTCTTCTTCTTCTTTCCCTTTCCACCCGCGACCTTAAACGGGCGAACCCTGTCGAATGCTGCTGCGTGGCAATCTGGCTTGTCGCAGCCCAAGGTTGGGCGAGCGTTCACGCCAGTGCAGCCTGCGCATCCGACAAGGCTATAACAGGATTTTAAATCTAAGGTACACTCGCAGTGGAAACATTTCCGGCGAGTCACAACTTCAAGGACCTGCCACCTTCTTGCATCCCAAGCAGGATGCAGGTGGCAGGCTATAACAAAAAGTAATGGGGGTTTCAGCCCCAGAAACTGTGTCTGAGTCCGAAGACCCAGACAACAAAGAAGAAGAACTCCCCGTTCCGCTCGTGTCCGAAGATTCGGACCGAGAGGAGGGAGAGTTTCCTACTACCACTGGGGCCGAAACCCCAGACTGCATAGGAGAAGACTCCTCTTCAACCGAAACCGGCTGAGGAAGAGGCTTCCCCTTCTTAGAAGAAATAGACTGCGAAGGGGGAACATCCCCCCTCACAGCCTCTACAGGAGCCGAAGCTCCAGACGGAGAAGGAGAGGAGTCCCCCTCCACCGAAACCGGTGAGGGGGGAGACCCCTCCCTCTCAGAAGAAACAGACTGCGAAGGGGGGACATCCCCCTTCACAGCCTCTACTGGGGCCGAAACCCCAGACTGTATGGGAAGACTCCTCTCCAACCGAAACCGGCTGGGAAGGCTTCCCCTTCTTAGAAGAAATAGACTGCGAAGGGGAACATCCCCCTCACAGCCTCTACTGGGGCCAGCTCCAGACGGAGAAGGAGGGAGTCCCCCACCACCAAAACCGTTGAGGGGAACTCCTCCTTCTTATTAACAGAGTTGCGAAGGATTATCCTTCTCCGCGACCGCCACGTTTGTCCACCTCTTGGATGGGTTTTGCACGATTTGCAAAGGAATTAGGGCACGCTTTAAGCTATGCCCCTCCTCCTCACAAATCGTGCAAACTACTCCGGTTGAGACACTTGGCAGCCGCGTGCCCCAAACCTAAACATTTGTAACATTTCATAATGTTACATTCACTTTCCACATGACCGGGTGCTCCGCATTGGGTGCAAGTCCTGGTCTGTCAGTATAGGACGCAGGAATTTTCTTCAAAACGGAACACCGAGGGGATATTCTTCTTCACCCTCATCTTATACTGGCGAGTGCCATTGAATAGGAGGAGGTCTCTCGGCGAAGTACATTCCCTCGCCGACAGAACCTCCCCATACTTCGCAAGTCTGGACCTGATGATGTTATCGTCCAGTTCCATGCGTATAGAAAATATGGTGACTATTTTATAGCCACCATATGTAAAAAGTCTACTACCGGGGATGTCCTCCAACCCCGGCAGAAAACGATCTCTAATGGAGGGCGATTTGAAAGTCAAATCAAATCGCCCTCCCGAAAGTGTTGAGCAACGACCATGTGGTCGCTGATCTCAATTCAATTTTCTCAAGCTCTATAAAGAGCTGACTTGGCGTGACTTTGCTGTCGAACTTAAGTTCGGCAGCACAGTCACCTCAGCTCTTCCATCTTGGAGGCATAATTATAATAAATAACTCTTCTATATGAAGGGTTAAAGAACAAAATAGGAAAAAATTACCCTTCTCGGATAATTTTATTTATGAAACAAGAAAGATTCACACCACTACAACCTGTAGTAGTGTTAAAAGGAAAGGAAAATAGATTACAGTTAAGATAACAAGTGTTATCTTCACCACTACAACTTGTAGTGGTGTTAAGAAAAGAAAGTGCCCAACTCCCAGGCAAATAGCTAATATAAATATATTTATACACACACACCACTACGACTTGTGGTGGTGCTATAAATACCCTACTCCGGGTAAATTACATACAAATACACTACCACGACTTGTAGTAGTGTTATACAAGAAATGCACAATTCCAGGCCGTTACTTGCCGGTCTGGTATTGTGTACAACAGATAATAGAACCCAAGAAACAAAACCAAATCTTTGCGTTTTGTTTCCCAAAATAACTTCAATGTGGTACCCTGTGCAACCACCGACCTTTCGGCTGTGGTCACACAAGGAACACACAAAGAAAAAGAGCTAGCTCAGCCCGTACAAAACCCCAGGGAACAAAGCTAATCTTTGTGCTCTGTTTCCCGGGGCGAAGAGTATTGTACCCTGTGCAACCACCAACCCTTCGGCCGCGGTCGCACAGGAAACACACACACACACACACACACACACAAAGGGCTAAGTTTCGCCCTTATGTAAATATTCAGAAAGAAACAAAGAAGAAAAACAGGAGGTCAACGGCTCACTGAACTCAACGGAACAGTAAGCCGCGACGAAATATATACGAAAAAGAGACACTTAAAGGAGTGCTCCAAGAAGCAATAGAAGCTTGTAACAAAGCTTAAAGGCGTAAAAATATTACTAATAAGCTAGTAACCGGCTTTTTGACAGCAATACTGATAGTTGGGCGGTCTTTGCTGTATCGGCGCCCTCTCCCAATCTATTCAGACTGATTTAAGTGTTGGGATTGAGTGGGGTATTTGATCCAACAATGTGGAGACAATGTTTACGTCTCAATGTCTATCCACGGTGGTCTGTGACTCTGGCTGGCGCACCACGAGCGAGTATAATTAAATCATACATATTTAAATATATGCAGAATATGGGCGTTGCCTTAAAAACACATAGTCATGAATTAATTAAATCAAAGCATGGATCGGCAGCGGCTCGATCAAAGTTGGGATTAGGACACTATTATGTTGTACCATACTGGGACTCTTGTCTCGTGTGACAAAACACATACACGTACTCTTGATAAACCATGTGACGTTTATTTAAAATAGTGTGACTACAATCCACAAGTTCTGAATCATATGGTTTTATTCTCCACGGTACTATATGCAGGAATAAACCTAGTCACGTCTTTATACTATGACCCAGTCACGTGAACGCGTGAATCACGTGAACTCGGGCTGATGATTTGATTGGGACGCACGACGCAGTAACCGTCCCACATAATTATTATGCAAACGATTTGCCAATAGCGATGGGTGCGTTTTGCGACCGTAACCAGAAACTTGTTTGGGCTTGGGTCATTGGTTAAGCGTTTTCGCAATTTCGGTTGTGCATGCTGCGATTACATCGATATCATGGTTCTGACCAAACATAAACCGAACTTTGTGATCGGTTACGCTTAGTTTCAAGATGGCGGATTGTAAAAGTGTTAAAACATGATTAAGTGATTGTTCGTATACCAGTATATCTTTCAAGTTACTAGCACTCGCGAGTAAGTTCTATTTTGAGAAACGTTGATGACTGAACATGTCACAAACTGAAAACAATTGTCTGGTTACGTTCGCATTTCGCGTAGTGTGCCGTTTTCTTTCTGGTTGAGGGTAGCGTAAACCCGCCCATATGTTGCACTCGTGAACGGCGCAATTGCACGTGTCTCTCAGGTAGCCTGGCAATTTATTGTGACGCTTGTAGACGGGTATATCCCTGTCATTACCGGCTCTAAAGCACTCATGCGTGAAAAACAAAAATAATCGCGATATTATCGAATATCGCGATATATGTTTGACGATATATCGTGGATGAAAAAAATCGATATCGCCCAAGCCTACTCTGATCGTCTTCAAGTGAAATCTGTATTCCGCAATCTGTATTGCGGAATTTTCCTTTTTCCCCACCAGGGTCTAGTGGTGGGGATGAGTAGACCCTGGGAACGAGATTGCCGTCCTTGTAACGTTATATTATATGTTAGCACTGACTCCCTTCATTATTGTAACCAGCATTTTAGACTTTTACTATTTTTCATATTATTAAACAATCTAAATTACCATTATTTTGCCTTAAAAACCATAACTTGATGGATTTTCGACAAACGGACGCCAGAACACCAGGCAAAATTAACAGGACAATATCGTCATGACCAACTTTCAACAAACACAGTGACAAACACATTGATAAACATTACTGGCTCATCTTATGCAGCAGTAGGACATTATTTTCAGTCACTGATAATTGGCATAAGTGTACCGCCCACCAACATAGGGGCTGGTTAGCTCAGATGGTAGAGCACTCGTACGGTAATCGAGATGTCGCGGGTTCGAGTCCGGCATCAGCCAATTTTTCTTTGCTCGCGAACCGTTTATAATATTTCAGGTCAGTTTCTCCATATAAATCTACTTTGTGTACAACCACATAAAAGGCTTGTGTCCCGTTAATTATGTGATCCCCGCAACTGCCGTTACCCGGGTTGTTTGCATCTGACCGGGGCTTGATCCGTGGCTACTCGGCAGATATGGTTTGGCCTCTGACCTGGCCCCATAGAGCAATAGATAATTGGCATAAGTGGACCGCCGACCAACATAGGGGCTGGTTAGCTCAGTTGGTAGAGCGCTCGTCTGGTATTCGAGAGGTCGCGGGTTCGAGTCCGGCATCAGCCAATTTGTCTTTGCTCTCGAACCGTTTATATATATATATATATATATATATATATATATATATATATATATATATATATACACTCACTGGCCAAAAGTATTGCAACATGCACAAAATAGCACTTTACAGTAACAGGTGAGATGATCATTTAATCCGATTTCATCAATCGTGTATTACATAGCAAGAACAGTAAAAAAAGAACATTGACTTCAAAACACAGGCACTGTCAAGAAGTCTTAAGTAGTGTAAATAAAATAAAATAAATTATTGTACCACAGTTCTCCAAACTGAACTTTGGTGTGAATTTCAATGTTGCAATACTTATGGCCAGTGAGTGTATATATATATATATATATATATATATATATATATATATATATATATATATATATATATATCTATATATATATATCCTGGAGTCAAATACATTGAGTTGTATTAATGGCTGTCGCACCAAGGGGGCCCGAGGTGGGGATAAGCCTCCTCCTGGTTCTGTGTACCCTGCGTACAAGGGCAATTCTAAAGAAAAGGGACAATAGGACAATGGTGGTACCCCATAAACATCATCCGTAGATCCTCGGACGGCGGTTCTTTCTTCTCCGTTGTCGTCAGAAGACGTCGTGTACAAAACCAATGAAGATTACTTCAAAATGTCCAAACAATAGAGGAACAACAGAGGTCCTCAGATGTCTTGGAATGCAAGACTGCGTGTGTTTGTGCGTGTGCTATGAAACAATGTCCAATTGCAGCCAAAATTGCTGGATTGATTAGAATTCTGCGCGACTGTTTTAAACAAACCCCA